>JAYDZE010029871.1:0-27405 GCA_034509125.1 Monilaria moniliformis
GTGTGCGGCCGCCGCAGCCTGGAGATCAGCCGCTCCAGCTGCTGAAAGCCGGGCTGTGGTGCGGCGACCTCCCCCCGCCGCGGCCGCCGCAATTTTTCATCCATTTGCGGCGGCGATAATGTTGCTCTAAATGCTTAATCTTATCTTAAGAAGCTAATTACAGCTTTTATGGATTTGTGCAGGTGTTGGTTTGATTTTGGATAAAATTGCATGAATTTGGAATTGGTCTGAAGTCAGGAGAATTAAAGAAAGATTGACATATAGATTTCTATATTAGTACTAACATTAGATATTATTTCACCTTTTACTTGGCCATTGTTACGGCCCATTAGATTCGGTTAATTAGTTAATATATTTGGTTTAGTCGCTTTTAGGTTTGAATAACCAAGCACCAGACGTGAATTGTGATTCAAGGAAGATTATATTTTCTTTTTCATTCAACTCTCGCAAACCGCCATCCTTCTTCGTATCATCTTTTTATGCTTTGTGTTATTATGAATTCTATCTAATCTTTTCATATGTAATCGCGATTTAAGTTCGATTAGTGGTAAATTGACTATCGAGTCAAGAGAATAACAATTTTAAGATTCGGTAATCCTACGTTAGAGTTCGGTTTTGAATCGGGTCTCTCTAGATATTAAAAAATGCCCATTGACTGAGAAGCTAAAACTGCACAAGGTCAAGTATCTTGGCCTAAATTTTACCTGAAAGAATTGGATATTCGTGATAAGGACCTCATCGCTTGAGTTGATAAGAATATGCTCTCAAAACATGAATGCGGAGTTTGATGTTCCAAATATTCGAAAATTTGAATTCCATGGCTGTCATGTGCTGCAGCTTGAGTTCAAAACTAGGACTAGTAGGGAATGGGAGTCGGACATACACATAGACTGCCATAGATCTCGGCCTACTGATTCGTTGTTCTCGTCTCTCTCTCTCTCTCTCTCTCTCTCTCTCTCTCTCTCTCTCTCTCTCTCTCTACTTGTGTTGGACTTTGATATCAGCCTCCCACAAATGTTGAAGATGACGCTAAAGGGTCTTGTTGGAGCTGTCGTCTCTACCCAGCTGAATTAGGGAGGGGAGCTTTCTTTTATGACGATGAGATATTTTCTCAAGTTGATGGAAGACATATTTTTCATCTTCATAGTTCATTTTGTCAAGTAGTTTTGTGAAAGCCTTATTTGATTGATCCAAACATTGAATAAGATGTAGTGTTTTGTAATTTCTTTTAACAAAGTTGGAAAACTCAACTTTATCAAGGAGCTTTTGCTTTGTACGAGTATAAATCAATAGTAGGTGAAGTAAATATATGCAGTTCACGTTAATAGAACTAAATCAATATATTTATAAGTATAAATCAACTTATTGTAAAATATATTGAATCCTAACATATGCAAGAGTAGGTGAAGTTGTTTAAAACCGTGAAACTCAAAGGTTCAAATCAGTATGGAGGTCCTCCCATGTCGAACCACAAGTGCCAACTTCCACTTCCTGAAGAAATTATTCAGCACATACAATCTCTAATTGATGAAAAAACAGCTGCTCGATCGGCTCTCTTATCCACGCACCCCAACATCTATTTCAATCAATCCAGTTCGGAAGACTATATATGCAGATCGAAACCAAATGATCAAGGCTTTCAGGCCAACCTCATAAACATTGAGGAGAATGTGGAACTAGTTCAACGGCCGCAATCTCTGCCATGGATGACATTGTTAGATGCTTTTGTTCGCTTCCAACTGAAATAGGGTATTTGATTTCATGCTAGCAAACTAGTCAGAACCAAAATATTTGGATATTTGTTTACCGTTGCTTAACACTAGATTTTGAATAATTTTGTAGTCATATGTACAATGATTGTGAAAGTTAAAGATGTGATGTATTTAAGTCAGCAATGTGATGTGATTATGGGAAACTAGATAAGCTGTGAAGCTAACACTATATTTCAGAGTATGTTGCTTTTTGTACAGCTCTTCGATCTACGACATAATCTCCAGAGCCTCCCTAGCTTTCCCTAGAATATTGAAGACAGTCTCCGCGATGTGAGAAGGTGTGAGCCCTGCTTCCATCAGTTGATCCACCGGGGCTCCATGGTCGATGTATCGATCAGGAAGAACCAATGGTCTCCACTGCCGGAAAATTTTAGTGATCAAAACTGTTAGTAAATCTTGTAAGTAGCTGTTGCCTCGATGAGAACATAGTTTCTACTTTCTAGTATTTACAAAACTGAATCTAACATTCAAGACTTGTACCTTTAAGTTGCCATCAAGGAGCCCATCCAGAGCCATGAACTGAGCTACATGAGATCCAAAACCACCAATGGACCCTTCTTCCACAGTGATCAAAACCTCGTGTGATTTGGCCAAGCTTCGAATAAGAGCGTGATCCAATGGCCTACAGAAACGAGCATCAGCCACTGTCAACCGTAAACCACGGGTTTCTACCAAGGCAGCTGCACCAATGCAACTCTGAACTGCTGATCCATAACCCAAGAGAGCCACCCTCTCTCCTTCAATTAGTATACGGCCCTTTCCGATCTAAAGAACATATGTAAACTTGCCTCAGTTGGGTTTATTCATACAGTGTTAATACTTTGGGACTAAAAGAGGGGGCATAGAGAAGTACCTCGAGGGGTTTGCCTTTGTTTCCAGGCGGCAACTCCACACCTATACCATTACCTCTTGGATAACGGAAGCAACTTGGTCTGTCATCTATTGCTGCAGCAGTTGCAACCATGTGAAACAATTCAGCCTCATCCGAAGGAGCCATCACCACCATGTTGGGAAGGCATGCCATGAAAGTAACATCAAAAGCCCCACAATGTGTCGGGCCGTCTGCCCCCACTAAGCCAGCTCTATCCATAGCAAACCTAACAGGCAGCTTCTGCAAATCGACGTCATGCACTACCTGGTCGTAGGCTCGTTGCAAGAAGGATGAGTAGATTGCACAGAACGGTTTGATCCCTTCACAGGCCAAACCCGCAGCAAAAGTTACAGCATGCTGTTCTGCTATCCCAACATCGAAACACCTTGTTGGGAAATGGCGTTGGAAGAGGTTCAAACCCGTCCCACCACCCATTGCTGCATGGATTGCTATGATATCCTTGTCTGCTTCAGCTTCTGCAATAAGAGCCTCAGCGAAGTAGGTTGTGTAAGACTGAGTTGGAGCACTCGATTTAAACTGCTTCCCTGTTGCTGGATCGAACCTGGTCACTCCTGCAAAAGGTGAGCTCATGAATTCCAGAAGAGAGTTTTATTTGCGACAGAAATCATTATATATTGAGCTATTCATGTATACACTGCGTCTTATAGATAATGATACCATGGTATTTATCTGCAGCTTTCTCTGCATAAGGATATCCGCTGCCTTTCTCAGTCACAACATGGATCAACACTGGACCTGTCGTTTTAGTACTCTTGACCTCTCTAAGAATCGCTGTCAGGTCATCAAGATTGTGACCATCAACTGGACCGATGTAGTAAAGTCCGAGCTCTTCAAAGAGTGTCGATCCAGAACCACTGATCAGCCCACGAGCATACTCATCAACTTTTGCAGCAAGTTCGTGCATAGGCCCTCCAATCTGCTTGGTAACTCCCTGAAACAACCTCAACAAATGTCAACAACATTCTACAGATAGCAGAAGAGGTAACGTTCTCATTCGTGATACTAACCTTAGCGACTTCCCTTAGCTCTCTGAGTGGCCGGTTCGACTGCAACCTACTCAAAGCACTGCTCAAGGCTCCCACAGGAGCAGTTGGCCCGTCCAGATTAGCAGTGGGTAAGGAAACTTGCTTGTTGTCATTGAGAATAACGATCATGTCCGAGTCCAGATAGCCAGCGTTGTTCATTGCTTCATAGGCCTGACCGGCTGTCATAGCCCCGTCACCTATCACAGCCACCACGTTGTTTTTTTTTCCTTTCAGGTCCCTCCCGACAGCCATTCCTGGTAAGCCAATCCTAAATCAGTTATCTATTTCAGTGTAACATGAGATTTATATTATTTTTCTAGTTATCTTATATAAACAGGTCAATTTGGAAGGATCATACCTAATCCCGCAGAGATAGTTGTGGAACTGTGACCGGCGCCAAAACAGTCGTAGTCACTCTCAGATCGCTTCGTGAAACCAGAGAGACCACCGGTCTGTCTCAAACTCGGCATCTTGTCTCTTCTTCCGGTCAGAATCTTGTGTGGATAAGCCTACAGCATGCAGAATCAGGCCATCAGAACTAGAAACAAGTTTCACAAGCTATGTTGTGATGAAGAATCATCACCTGGTGGCCAACATCCCACAGAATTCGATCTTGAGGTGCATTGAACACATAATGAAGAGCCACGGTTAGCTCAATCACGCCAAGGCTTGATCCCAGGTGACCCCCAGTCTTGGACACGTTGAAGATCACGTCGGACCGGAGTTCATCGGCCAGTTGTTGCAGTTCCTGAGTTCAAGATTCGGTCTTTTTAGAAAGAGGGACTCTCAAATTTTAGAGAATTTATTATTTCGGAAAATATGTATATGCATGTATAGCAAGTACCTTAGTGGAGAGGTTTTTCATGTGAAGTGGATAGTTGATTGTGTCTAAAAGGGGAGTTGGAGGTTTTTGTGAGAAGTATTCTCCTCTTTCAGACAGTGTTGCACAAATTACTGTTGAGTTTTTCCTAACCTTCAATCATAAATAAAAATAAATAAAAAACAGTAGAAAACAAATATTTCAATCAATTGTTGAATCCTAAACTTCCAGCTGAAGATAAATGCAGCCTATTCCTAGTATACACCCAAAAAGGATAATCTCAATAATGTAAACAATGATAGCACACAAACTCTCTTCCCAATCAAGACACCTAGAATTCTATATTATAACAGCTAATGATAACATTGGCAAATAGTACGACTAAGCATCTATGCGCCTGGAAACCATTAGGAATTTATTTATGTATTATTGAAGAATGACAAGATAAAAGAAAATATTTGGGACCTGGTTGTTCTTGCACAAGGGGTGAAACGGTAGATCTGCACCATGTATCCACTGAGAACAGAAATTGGTGTGCTTTTGAGCATCTGCAGCAACTAATCCTTTGCTCAGATTCCCAGAAAATGCAAATGGGCATAAAGCCATCTTGTATGTTTATAGGCAGCTTAAAATTTCACTACAAATAATCAAAGACTGGAGATTTTCCAGAAAAAAGATATCTACTTTACTGTCTGTTCATGAACAGTTCTTGAGGTGGGCTTTGTTTTTTAACTTCTCTCAAGACACTAGCCAGTGTGTATGTGTGAAAATGATGGGAATGATGAGAGCTTGGATTAAATGCAGGGATTGTTGAGGAAACAAAATGTTGGTGGGATTGGTTTGTGTATATTGCTTTTTGGGTGGAGCATTTACAGAGGATATAAGTAGCACTCTGTTTGAGTTTATATGTATATATACATATATATATATATAGTGAGATATAGGAAGAGCACGCTCCCATTGGGCCACGTCACGAGAAATCACGAATGGATGGAGATATGATAATAAATCTATCTTCCCATTGGGGAAGAAAGTAAGAGATGAGGAGTCTATTTAGTGATGCTCTGTTTCTCAAAACAAGAAAAATAAAAGGAACTAGTTGATATTACTTGGTGTAAGGTCTCATGGATTAAGTGGTGCTGAATTTGAAAAAAAAAGATTGTGTCTATTACAGCAATCCAGGTATTACAAGCACAAGGGAAATGCCTTCTTTCTTTGTGGGTTTCTCTCATCATTTCCATTTTGATGGGACTGATTCTTTCTTCTTCTTTATTGAAGGTTGCGCTGCATTTGCATTATCTTTTTCTTATCGCCATTATCATTTGTAGAAATGGCACGGTATATTCACATTACTATATTTTGTTTTAATAGATTTCAAAAATCTGCCAATTTAGTAATCATCATTATTCATGTTTTCAATAGGGTATTCCTAATTTGGACTTGATGTCATTTTCAATACATTTAACTGAGCGGAAATCAAGTTTTCATTTCTGTAATCTTATATATGTCTACTATCTGGTAATTTTTTTTTTTTTCATTTTACCTTTTGCCCATTAGTTTAGTTGAAGATTAAATGAAGTATAGAAGACAATAGTTATTTAAATCATGAATTTTTATCTAATTTATAATTTTGACATGACTTTTTGGACGCAGCAAACACGTGCTAGATCTTTCCATTTTTTTCAATTAAAATTTCTCAAATTTTGTGATGATGGAAAATTTTAAATTTATGTCATTTGAGATTGATAGGATATGGGTCCTAGATAAAAGGCCCAACACGAGTGGACCTTGGAATGAAGCTCGGCCCACCAAGAGCTCGGCCCACCAGAAGCTCGGCTCGGCCCCCAAGGAGTCTAGAAGCTCAGATCCACTTGCAAACCGTCCACTTGCACCTGCCAGCTCGGCTCAGTTCCCGAGAAAAGCCCACTCTCAACCCGGCTCGGCCCCCGAGTAAAGCCCACCTCCAAACCCATGTAAAAATCTATAAATAGGAGCTAGAGGCAGCATTTATGACAGAGACTGAGACAGATAATTGTAATACACGAAAGTCATTAATATACACTTACGCTTTGAGCCGTGGACGTAGACCTAATTAACGGTCGAACCACGTAAATCCTCGTGTTATTACCTCTAAACACAATTCGTAATTACTGTTAATTAACCTTCGAAAAACCAGATCGATCAGAGATCTTAATTCAAGAAATCAAAGTTTGAGGCTTTTGTAGAGTAGAGAAGGTTAACATTCTTGGCATATGGATTGAACCAATATTCGCTAACAACAATAAATTCTATCAAAATAGTTTCTAGCAGTTGTGGTTAGATCGGGCCGTAAGAAAATATTGGACATGTATGCATATGCCAACATATGCATCGCTTCAAAATACATCAAAGTCCAGACTTTGATTTCTCGAACAAGATCTCAAACACGAAAATTTGAAATTTGGATCGCCAAAAATGGTAGAGTTTTAATTGCAAAAAGATTAAAAAAAAAGGATACTTATTTGCTATATTTTAAAAATTATATGGAAGTTACAAAAATTTGGTCAAAGTTTATGATTTAATATTCCAAAATACAATTATTATTTTTTCAGCCACTTGAATATTTCCAGGGTAAATTTATGGGCAAAAAGTTATAAAATAACATAATGACATAATCTACAAACGATTATGATCGAACCGTCATGGACCAATTGGATCCAATAGTTAGTGATCCAATTTCGTTAATCGAGTTCATTTTTCAATTCGATCATATTTTTGTCAAAAAATAAAATAAAATCAATTCCATTATATTAGACAAAGTTTGTATATTGAGAAATTGATAGCAACAAGAAATGAACCTAAAATTGAGTTGGCCTGAACCTGAATAGAAAAAAGCATAATAGAAAAGGCTAAAAAGTTGGAAATCCATAGTTTGAAACGCAACCTGTCACAAATTTGGTGGCTATTAGCATTTGAAATTCATGAAACCCCACTAAGTGCTACTTATAAATCATGAACCAAGATTGTTATTTGTTAGTGGTGATATCAAAATCAATCATATTCTCCAAATTGTTATTGCCTTTTCAATTATTAAGTTTCTCTTTAATTTCTTTTTGTCTATTGCTTTATTGATCCTCTTGTGCTACCATTCAATGAAATTTTGAAATATAAAATAATGTAATATTCCTTGGGTTGACAAATTCAATTTACCTTATGTTTAGTTTTGTGTGATAACCAAATCAAATTTACAAAACTTTTGAGCTATACTAAGGAATACATATTTTGTGCCATGTTTTTCATTAAGTTGGAACAGACTTCAAAATTTGAAGCAGACCCCGTAATTATCGAGTTTAAATTTCAATTTCAATTTCAATTTCAATTTCAATTTCAATTTCAATTTCAAATTTCCGGTAATCGTAGCTTTCAAATAACTTTGCGCCCACTAATTCCTGGTGGACTATATGTATATAATTAGTGATGAAATGTAGGAAAGGTGTAGTTAGGCACCACATTCTATAACTTTTTAGAGTATAAAGATTCTACGTTTATTTTAAAAGATATGCTAGTCCTAGCAACATAAAATTACTTGAGTTGCAGCATTGTAAATTTAAAGTAAACACTTAGCTAAGAATTCAGTACTAAGTCCTAAGGGACACGTTGCGTGAAACCTGGCGCGACGGGCGACACGAGACGAAGGGATAGGGAGCGGGACAGCCAGCAACGTGGCCCCCACCCATGGCCAATGAGATTGGCGCATTCGCCCACTTGCTGGGCATTGCCAGTTGGCATCAACGCGACACTTTTTTTTTTTTAATTCGAAAAATTTGAATTAAAAAATGAAAAAAAAAAAAAAAAACTTCATACGATCTATTATACCCAATGGTTACCCCATTTTTTTTTTAATTATATCAACATTTTCTATCCTTTCTATAAATACCTCATTCCCTCACTTCACTCTTCATACAATTTCATAGTCATCTTTCTAATTTTCTCTCTCAATTTCTTCTTTTCTTCACCCATATACTAAAATTTTGAAATTTAACATGTTCGGCGACGACAACCAAAACCAATGGCGAGATTGGTTCCTTTGTGAGGGTTATGATCCAACCACGCTTCCATTCGATATAAACAATATACCGTTTGGAAGCGCAACTTCAGGTTCTGCCCAGTCGTCGACGCAACGCCCCAAGGACCATACGTCCCCGACTTCCCCATCCAAGCGTTGGACGACATCCAAATCTCCGACGAGTTGTTCAAGCGATGTATACTGCAAAGAAACGAAGCTGGTTTTCGAGGTGTACGTCGACACAAGCGAAGATTCGATCATCCGAAACAACCAAAAAGCCAAGGCTTTTGGGAGAGAATTTTCGATGCATACAATGCACGCCGCCTAGAAGGCACCCTGCCGTGCGCGTACAAGAAGATTTAGTCTCATTTCGACCAAGTCAACCCGGAAATCTCCAAGTTATGCGCCATCTACAGGAACTTGAAGAAAGAATGACCAAGCGGCGCAAGCAAGACGGATATTCTGAAATCCGCCATGAAAATCTACTAAAACGACAACAACAAGTCGTTCAAGTACGTCGCCACTTGGAAGAGGGTCTGACATGCTAACAGCTGGGCTGGTGGCATAGAATCGGGGTCGAAGCTCACAAAGTACACCTCGAGCGACCACTACTCAAAAAGCGGTGGCGAAGGGTCCGCGTGTAGGAGCTTGGGGAGAGCTTCCAGTCGAGTTGGCGTTGTCTAACGGGATCAAAGACAACGAATGGCAAGGGGAAAGTGCTGACCTTGAGCAGTGTGACAGCTCCACCACTGGACCTGGAGGCGTTGAAGACGGCCAAAAAGAGGCGTCATGTACAACGTGTTAATGAAAGCGACGCCTTAACAATTGGAGGTGTATTGGAGAATGATCGACAATCTCTATAAAGATTTAGGTATGCTATCATAGAATTTTTAGTATTTAGGATTTTAATTATGTAATATTTTTATTTTAATGAAATTAAAAAAAATCAAAAAATATAATTTAATTAAAATATATAATAAATATAAAAAATAAGGAATGAATAAAAAAATAAGAGATGAAATTCATAAATAGTGTAAGTGAAGGAATGGTGAAGGATTGGAGCTGTGAGTGTTGTTTTTTTTGAAGAATAAATAGGATAAAAATGGTGTGAATTCATAAATAATTAAAGGGAATGAATAGTGAAGGAATACGTTGTTAGTAAATGGCGAAAAGGCTAAGGTTTCTAACTGTTTCAGAAAGTTATTAGGTTATAAAATCAAAGTTTACCATGTATAGGTTTGTGATCATGAAATGTCACCGTCTCTATTTCCAACTATTCTTCCACGCGGTAAACTAGTTACATTAATATTTAATATTATTCCTTATTAGTCGTTTTAATGAGCTCGCGTGCTAACCCCTTTAAAACAATATTATCATTTAGCATTCCAAGCTTGATCGACCAAAGTGGTTATATGATGTAGGAATAAATTTGCGGAAATGGCAATTTCATTTCATAGAGTCGAGAAACACAAACACTTTTATGTGCTCTTCCTCATGGTGCGTTTGCGCCGGGTCGGACCCAATTCGATCCAAATCAACCCAAATCCACAGCACAACTCAAATCCAACCCAAACTTGACCTAAATTCATTATTCAATTTTATAAAAATAACTCTTGTTATGAATAAAAGTAACACTTATAATGTATAAAAATAATTGTTGTATAAGTTATTGTTATAATGAATAAAAGTGAATGTTGTTATAGATAAATAGTATTGTGTTAAAAGTGATTGTTCTTATATATAAAAATTACTGTGTTAATTAATAAAAGGAACTGTCTAAAAAAACTCAAATCGAGTCAGGTCGGGTCGAACCCGAGCCGGACCATGTCCGAATTAGGTCTGACTCACACGCAGGGTGTGTCAGAGCGCCCGCAAGCGTGCCTCGTCAAGAAATAGCCCTTATAATCTATGCGCATATGCATCCCTTAGTTGGAAATTTAACGAAAGACCTTTAAATCTATAGCAGCAACTCTAGTTTTTTTATTAGGAAAAAACATAGTATTATAGTGGAGATTGTGTTGAAATTTGAGGATTCTAATTTCGTTGTCTATTTTAAGAATAGACATTTACTTAGATAGTGATCCAACAATTTGAAAATGGAAAAATCATGAAAGTCGGAAGTCGAGTTTTGCAGGAGCGGGATTTACTTCATGCGCAAATGAAGTAGTGGCTGCAGATTTTCTTCATCATTAAAAAACACAAGTACTTAGAACATGTTTAATATGATGAAATAGAATAAGAGGGAATTGAATGAAGGTAGAAATGGAATGGAAAGAAAAAATGAATGACAAACCTTACATGATTCATATACTTGGTATATACACAATAAATACAAAAGAAATGAAATTGTAATTCTTTATTTGATTCATTCCGATAATTGTAACTATAAATAAAGTTTATGAATGGAATAAATATTTTGTATTACTAAATTGACAAGATTATCCTTGATTAAATGTTGATATTTAAAAAATTGACAATTTTTAAAATAAATAATTTTGATTATGAAAAAAAAAAATTAAAGTTTGAAGAAAAAGTGTGATATTCTAGATATTGTCACTCAAAAGTAACAAAACAAAGTTTTATCTTTAGTTGATAAAAAATTATTTGTTAACTAAAAAAAAGGTTTATGTTGTTATGAACTATATTGTTTTATATAATACTCCAAATTCAAAATGGCATTTAATACATCTACTCAAAACAATCAAGCAAGTTCATTTGATTTAAAATTTTATTATCCTATGTCATATAATTAATTGTAGATTAATGTCATGTACATTCTTCTTTTTCCCTCTTTTCCTTTTTAGCTAATCATTCATAATGGAAGAGACAATAATTGAACTATAATGTTTTTTTTATGTCTATAACTACTATTTCTAATTGCTCCATGAACAATAAATAAATAATCTCCTTTCACAATTTATGTTATTGTGTATTGAATCTTTAATTTCAATTTTAATTTTAATTAATAATCAAATTATAAAAAAGAAGATAATAATAAGGGGCTGTTTGGTTGATGAGATAACTCATGATAGGCTATTTTTCTTGGCCCAACAGTGTTTTAACTGCTGTTTGGTGAGTATGACAGGGCCCGAGTTTATTATCTCAGCCCGTCTAGGTTTTCGTGCATAACACTGTTTACATGTGTTTCACTATGTTTGTGAAACTAGGCTCCCCCCTCCGATTGTTAATCAGCTGGCCTGATAACTCTTCCATTTCCTTCTAATACCCCCGGAATGTCCAAGTCATACTGTGGATCGAAGTCCCTCTCTGTTGACAATAACCTCTTCTTCGCCTAACACTATATTATTCGAGGCGGTGATGATTTCCGCCGAATGTTGGAACGACGGCCAGCTGTAGCTGTGAGTTTCGTGCGGTAGTGGTGTGTTTCGCACCACAGCCGCCGGCTCTCCATGGCCGCCAGAACTCGGTTTTGGGTTTCGACTTGTGCTGTACTTTTCGGTCTAGATCTTGGGGCTATGATGATTTTGGTTTTGATTTTCGCTCTATACTCTTTGTTCTTGTTCGATTGATGGTCGATTTGTGATTTGTTTAAGGCTGTGATGATTGTAAACATATCTGAGCCTAGTTTCTTGCTATTTTCGGTTTCAATTTTTTGTTTCATTTTTTGAAATTCATTTTTGGGGCTGTCATGGTTTTGGGGTTGTGATGATTTTGGGTTTCGTTCTTTTGCTACTTTTCTATTCTTGTTCGCCTGAAATGGAGTGGAGGTGCGTGTGCATGGTTTCCGGTAGCACTTTAGCCGGAAATGGCGTTTGGTGAAGGTTATCGGCGGTGATGGTAAATGTTGTTAGTGGTGGTGGTGGTGAATGTGGCTGTGGCTGTGGCGGTGGGGTGGCGGCGACCGCCCACCACCATCGATTATAGGGTTGGAAAGAAAGTAAGAAACCCTAAATTGTATTAATTGATAAGTTAATTTAATAAAATTTAATTAACAATCAATTAACTAAATAAGTTTAAATTAACATCAATTAATTTTAAAAAAATTCAACTTTTTTAAGACAAACTGATTTTAGTAATAATTAATAATCAACAAATAGTAACAAATAAGATTGTTAATTACAGAATAGTTTTAATAATAATAGATTAACTCATCATAATTAATTAATTATAGATTAATTAACATATATCAGAATTAATTAATTACAGATTAATTAACATGTATGATTATTAATTAATTGATTGCAGATACTTAAAATTAAATAACATTTATAATTGAAAAGGATATAAAAGTCATTACACATCTTATCTATAATATAATCATACTCACCAAACACTCTACTTATTTTTATCCTACTTTCTATCTTATTTTCCAAACAACATACTAAAATCTTTATCCTTATTTCTAACCAAATTTTAACCTAAATACTAACACGGTTTAACTATCTTACACTAACATGACTACCAAACACCCCCTAATAATAAATAGATAGATAGATAGATAGTTCTAATTCTAAGGTTGAAAATTAAAAGAATTAGGAATAACTAATAATATGATGGATGGAAGGAATGGCTAGTATCATGGTAAGTGAAAGGAATGGCTATTCCCATAAGACTAGGAATGGTGATTCTAAAAGGAATGGTGATTCCTAGAGAAAAAATGTACCAAGATAATGAAATGGAGATTGGAATGGTGATTTCCTAAACTAATTCAATTCTCTTTGCACAAGGGAGCTATGGGAGTCAAAAAAGAACCTAGAAGATTTTTTTCATTTTTTTTTGTAATGTCATGCTAGAGGAAAATGAAGGATGATGGCTCATAGCAGTCATTTAGTCAAACGATTCTACATAACTAACTACATTCTTGACTATGAAAAATGGAAATAACAAAATCATTAGATCTAATGCAAGCACTTTGGTTGATAGGGCTAGCATCACGAAGTGATATAAAAATGTTAGGCAGAAATAATCTTGCACTAATTGACCAAAAATTTCACATGAAGGAGCTAATACTAATTATACTACAAATGGGATTGGAAGGCCTAAGCATCTAAAATTTGATGGTGGACATGGTATCAATCAAAACTGGAAAACAGTGTAAAATTTTAGGCATATTAACTCGCAAAGACCAAGTTTTTCATTTAACTTATTTTCATATGTCAGAGCAAGAGAAGTTGAGCTAGATGAATGTTGAAGGCATAGCTTTCACCCAACATGAACAAGAGAAAATATGAATAATCCGCACAGCCTCTATTGCATTAGCGAATGAGTTTATTTGGATTACCATGTAAAAGAAGCATAAAAGTGGAAACAAACAAGGAAAAGGGAAGTACCTATAGATTGGATTTATAGTTGGTTTAAACTTCTACGCTCTAACACAAGTATTTTTAAAGCAAGCTTCTTGGTTGATCAGGTAGGTTCTCCTAAAGCAACTAGGAACCAACTTACTGAGTGGAATGAAACAATTTCAGCTGATCGTGTTTAATGAGATTGAGATTATCGATTGCCACCATTTACAAACTACTAATTTGACAGTTCAAGGCTTCCATCTGCAAGGCTGTAATCTCAATGAGCGTCTGTTTTGGGTACAGTATCAGATTACGGCCTCAATCATTACGAGTAAAAGGCCAAAACCAAGGCATAAATTCCAGATAGTAATCAAAATGATAAGCCTAATCGACGTAACATGTTCAAATCTAAACTTCAAACGCCATATAATAAGCGATTTCAAGAGTTACTATCCAAACAAACAGCATCATCAGACCAACAAAATTCTATTTGAAACTAACAGCATTAGCAATCCACAACAAAAGACAAGCAGAAACACACATGGTGCCTGCAAATAGAAGTTATACTCACTTCATCTTTGCCTCCGTAAATAAAACATGGCGATTGACACGAGGATCATACTTTCGGAACTCCAGCTTGATATTGTTGCTGTGGAGCCTCTTCGTCTTCTTCACGACATAGAAAAATCCAGTTCCAGCTGCCGACACAAGCCGAACCAACATAGCACCTGCCTTCTTCTTCTCACCCATTTTTACAACTCAAAACTAGACTGTTCAAATTTTAAGAAATTAGGAAATTTACTCCAAGTTCCAACAGCCAAAATTTGCACTCAAAAGGAGCAACACACGATACAATAAAGATTTAAGTTTTTTTCATGGAATTCTTGTATCCTTCCATACATATTTCCCTTCTAATTTCTCTATAGTCACTAATACTTCTCAAATAGGAAAGTGTATGGATTGTAGGATATACTTCTTCGAATTTTTTTCATTTGCACTACCATATTGAGCAACAAACAACTCATGTGGAGCCTAATGAAATTCTAGAACAGGGAGTCCTGGTTTTGATTTCGATGTTCATATCATCCAATAAGAAAACTGGCCAACCAAAACTATTGAAGGTAGAAGCTATTCTTTACAATTTTATTTGAACTTTGATTGGGTAAAACTAAACCAAAAATAAATATATTAGTGAACACTTAAGGTGTACGCTATATGATCATTTGACAGATTTGAATGCAATCTCTCTAAATAATTTGTTGCAACTGTCCAACGACCATATATGTGCCCTTAAATTTTAATATTAATTAACAAAACTACGGTTTATTCTGCAATTATATAATAATGGCTTTAACTTAAGAGGTTTGGGCCCGAAACCGAAATTCTGCAATTTTCCATACCGGTTATTCAGTTACTCGATTAATATCTGCACGGTTAATCGGATAACCGAAACTAAAAAAAGAAAAAGAAAAGACTGAACAAGCATTTCATCGAACAGATTGTGTGCAGTGAACTTCATATAAATAATTAGTCACATAGCAATGCATAAAACAGCCACTACCCTCACCAATCCATTTCAGCATTAGTCACACCGCCCATTAACGCAGAAAAAAACAAAATAGAAAGAAATTCGAGCCCTACATTACACAATAAATTTGTGCCCTAAACCCTAAATTTGAGGCAAACAACAAACCTGAAGCGGGGTCAGGGAAGACGGCGGAGGCCGGAGGTGGTGGTGGGTACTGGAGGCGGCGTGGCGGGCGCGTCGACTCGGTGGCAGCGGAGGTGACGACTACAGCGTGTGTTCTGTCGTCTGTTGTCGTTTAAGGCCAAGATTGACTTAATTAATCAAGCCCGTTATAAATTTAATCTCAAGGCCCACGAGTTTGAGCCCCATTAATTTCTAAAATTGGGTGTCCTGCTTTCGACTTTGATTAATGGCCCACCAAATCTATTCAAGCCATCCAAATTATTCTTTATAATTTATTTCAACATTGACTGGGGAAAAACTAAACCAAAAATAAATATATGTAATTTTTTAAAAATTACATGTGGTTTATATCATAACAATCAAGTCACTACACCGTACATGAAATGAGAAAATTATACCGCACACAAGCGGAATTTGAACCTAATACATTTTTAGCTAAGGGGAGTCTTTGATACAACATCATGCCACTTGAACTAGAACTAATTTTCAAAATAAATATATTATTGATCAATTAGTTGTACGCAATATGATCACTTAAACCGATTTGATTGCAACGACTCTCCAAATAATTTGGTGCAACTGCCCAACGACCATATATGTACCCTTAAACTTTAATATTAATTAACAAAACTATTGTTTCATCTGCAACTAAAAAATCGTTTGCTTGCGTTTGAAGTGAAGAAATGGAAGTGGTTGATATGTCCCTGTAATTTTCAAAAGTTTGAAAATGGACTTTTTTTTATGATAAATAAGGACTTTGACAAGTGAAACTTGAAATGCAAGAACTTGTCGACAGTTCCAATTAAGCATTATATAATATTTTAAAATTAATTTTTTAATTGTAATTCGTTAACTTCTATGAAAGTTTATTAGTTTATTTAATCATAATCAAAATTTAATAAGAGTAAATGCTCCATATTACATACAATTGCATAAGAGTGTGTCTCAATTTGAAATTGGTTTGTCTTGAGTCGTTGAGCTAAAAATATAATCTTTGGATGGGGGAGAAGATCAAATACAAACATTTCCTCTTATGTTAACTAAAAATTAATCATTATACGATTTACAGCTATCATGAAAGAAATAGTAATGCAATATATGAAAAATATAAACATAAAGTGTCATTAATATGATAAAAGAATTATGAAGATTAAGCTAGAATAAAGTAACCAGATCCGACCTTCACATAGCTTGATAAAACAGACAAACTTCTTCTGAGACTTTAACTTAAAATCTCATCAACATTATTAAAAAAGTCTACCATGTGGAAATCGTGATTAATAATAAAAAAAATATTCTCACCTTTCTGTGGAGCAGAAAATAAATTAAATGAAATGAGAAAAGGTGATGTAGCTATAGATGTCCCCTATAACTATAATTAAAAAAAAAGTTTAGACAGTGTTCATTTTCTTATTTTAAATGAAGCATATGTTCGTCGATGTGGTTAGTTTATCGCAAATAGTAGTTCATTTTTTTAGTTTAATTATCTAAAAGAAATTATTCGGTCATTATTCATAATATTTTATTCATATTGCGTTTGCTAGTAAATACAAAATTAATATATATATATATGAAACATTCATTGGGGGTAAAGATCCACGATTCTTCAATTCTCATGGGTAATGGTTAGATTGTAAAGTTTGAGGATAATAATTAACCTGTATTGAAAATAGTAGAAAAATATTAAGAAAAAATATCGTCCAAGAATAGTGGCATATGACAAACATAATTATAATTAGGTTGTACTAGCAACAATATTTATTTGTTTATAACATTCCCTTTCAACACCCAAATCATACCAGCTGTCTCTGGAGTAAATAATTGCACTAGTTGAACTTGATAAAAGTAAATAGTGATTTTTATTTGAGGTCCATAATTAAAGTTTCATAAATAATATTATACTAATAACTAATAAGTTTTCAACGTGAGAAGATTGTTTCCTAATCGCTTATCATCATATCCAACTATGTACATAACTCAATTTCTAAATTAATTTCATTGAAAAATGTCTCATAGTTTGTATTCCCGGTCTACTATAGCCTTACTTGTTACGATGGAATAGAAATGAGAATGGAATTTCAATTTCTATTTTCGTTTCATTCATTTGTTTGGTACAATTTTTTTGCAATAATTGTCATTTCATTTGAAATCAACATTTCCATTAAATTAGAAATAGTCATTTCTCCTCAACTTATGATGTTAGCTATCCATTCCTACAATCATTCATTTTATTCTACATTCATTCCATTTTATTATATCAAGTGTGGTGTAAGGTTCTATGGATGAGTTTGGGATAATTTATTTATAACACTTATATTTATATGATAACCCATGAAAGTTTGGAGGTTTGATTTGCCAAAAAAGAAATAGTATTTGCCAATATCAGATATACATCATGGACATGTGTTTAATTATTTTAATAAGTATATTATATAATATATGTGTCAACTAGAATAATAAATAGGTATATAGTATAATACATAACGTATTAATTTGATTAGAATATGAAGACAACCCGGAAATCAGTCGCTTGATATAAGAAAGAGTTATAGATGTCTTTTAACTTCTGCAAATATTAGTTATAAGGTTGTTAAAAGAGGACCATCATATCATGTTTATATTTTTATTTTATTAGTTTTATATCTTAGTTATAATTAATCGAAAAAATTGTTTTGTGCCCAAATAAATTTTTGTGCAACTAAAAAAATTATTTAATTAATTAGCGACGATATCATGCATGTGTAGTGTTTGTCGTTTCTATGTACGAAACAGACACTTCATAAAATGATATAACCGAGAGTAAATATTTAATAATTAAAATTTGATGGAATTTGAATCAATAATCTATTCGTTAATAAAATATTTTTGATGTCTTATTTTTGTCAGTTGGATTAGATTCTCAATTATAGAATAGATATTGGTTGATTAACGTAAGTTTAGTCTTCAATATATTCAAATGCAATGAAAAAAATGTTTTTCGAATCTATGCTCGATGTGTTCTAGATGGTCAGAAAGAATATTAATTCAGAAATAAAAATATAACAAAGCATCAATACACTTCTTTGCATTTTACGATTTAGAAAGAAGATTAATTCGTCATATATAGGGTTATGTTCAAATCACAATAATTTCTTATATCCAAATTGAGATTAATTCTGGATCGTGCGATACAACAAAATAACGGATCAGATTTGATGAAAAATAAGTCACGCGATTACCATATTAGACTGAACAAGGGCATTACCTTCTTTTAAATTGTATAGTCAGTTATGGAAATTATTATTATTATTATTATTATTATTATTATTATTATTATTATTATTCACAATTTTGCATTTTTTCACAATTTTATCTCTAATCAAAGATAAGGTCGCGAAGAACAATATAATTTATCTAATGAAGAACAATGCAAGAAATTTCGTCTGATGGTACTTTTTATACTTGTAATCGAAGATAAGATTAATACACAGTATAAATTTTTGTCATGTCGATTAACACTACAATATATTGCCATGTAATCTGATCACCATCATATACATTGTTCTGAATTTTAATATTATATGTAATGACAACACAAGATAGATCTACTGATCACACACCTTTTATATATTTATTTATACTCTAATATATACTAAATTATAATGTTATATTTGATGACAACCGCTGTTAGATATATTGATTTCCACTTAAGGATATACTGATTACCATAGTGAGTTATACTCAACACAGAGTCTTTGCATACTGATCTCCATAATGAGATATTATGATTTCTGATGTTGTACCGGATAATGATATACTGATCACAGTTAACATGTATACTGATTATCACAATACTATGTACTGAATTTAGTATTCTATGTAATGACAATCCTATCGAGATGTCTGATCACATTACAATCATATACTGATTTATAATGTTCTATGTGATGACTACCATTGTTAGATATACTGATTTCATCTGTACTACTATATACTAATTTTATAAATATCTTGTTGTAGTTATATATATTCCTGGATGGGAAAATGATTTGAAGTCTTTTATTGGAAAAAGTTTCCAGAGTTTAGAAGACGCAACCGTGTTTTATGAGAACTACGCCCATACGGCTGGTTTTGACACTCGCAAACACGACATCAAACACTTAGGAAATGTGATTACATGACAATATGTTGTGTGTAGTAGGGA
Organism: Monilaria moniliformis; assembly: GCA_034509125.1. NCBI lineage: Eukaryota > Viridiplantae > Streptophyta > Magnoliopsida > Caryophyllales > Aizoaceae > Monilaria > Monilaria moniliformis. The sequence continues at coordinate 19,695 of JAYDZE010029871.1, forward strand.
AGGTAAGATGAAGAAGGATGATGCAGACAGTGTCAATGCATGCAAATGTTACATTAATAAGCGCAGACGTACATCTAAGAGGTGTGAATGTAGGGCCATAGTGGATTTCAAGTATGTATTGGAGGGTGATTGTGTTTCTTATACCATAAAAGAATTTTTTGAGGAACATAATCATCTTATGGTGGAGTCTGATCACCAGCGTTTCATGAAATTGAACCATAAGTTGAATGTTGTGCATCAGAAATTCATTCTTGATTGTGCAAGATCACACATTGGTCCCACGTTAACATTCAAATGTTGAATGAGTTTATGGGTGGATGTGATGTTATGGGTTGTACTGTGATGGAAGTAAGCTCTCGGGATATAAAAGCGTATATTGAATGAACTGATGCTCAAATGTTGTTGGATGAAATGCGTAGGAAAAAAGAAACATGTGATGGATTTAGTTATGAATTCGAGGTCGATTTTAAAGATAAGTTAAAAATAATATTTTAGTTTGATGCATCCTCAAAAGGGAATTACCACTTATTCGATGATGTTGTTGCGTTCTACACAACCTATAATACGAACAAGTTAGTTTATATATATATATATATACTAATATAATACGATTTTCAACTTGATGAATACGATAATTCGATGTGCTGATTTTATGGTTACTGTATGCTAAACATTGTAAATATATATGTTAAACCTGAATATTAGAATATTATATATGTTGATTTTCATTGATTCTATATGTTGATTTTGATTATGTTATATACCGATTTTTGGGTTTATGTATGCTGATTATGATTTAGTCTATATATTGATTTCCATTATTATATATGCTGATTTTTATTATTCTAGGTACTGCATGATATTAGCACCCTTCACTGGGAATGATAACCACATCACGTCTGTTACGTTTGCAGCTGGGCTTAATAACAAAATAGGATTGTGACTCATTTTCATGGTTATTCAACCAGTTTGTTAAATGTATGGTGCAGCCCCCAAAGTGATCATAACAAATCAGAATTTGGGTATGAAAGCTGTCATTGAGCGAGTGCTTCTAGGCACTAGGCATCAGTGGTGCATGTAGCATATCATGTTAAAGATCTCCCACAAGTTGCCTAAACACCTTCTTGGCAATGAAGATTTGAAGAATGAATTAAATTCATGTGTTTGGTCAGAATTGATTGAGCCTGATGTACAAGAGAATTCCTGGAATGATATCATGAAATATGTACAACGAAGAATGGTTCAAATCTATGAATGAGCTAAGAGAGTATTGGGTCCTGCATTTTTTAAGGACTTCCCTATGGTTCATTGTTAGTGACAACATTTGTATCCGAATCTAAAAATAGTTTATTCAAAAGGTAATTCTATTCTGATTATTTTAATTATGTATACTTATTATATGAGATATATGTAGTGATTATATTATTTCTGTATACTAATAATATTTCATGTTAGGTTATACTGCATATATTAAATTTGAAAATAATTTCTTTAAAAGGTAACTCTATACGAATTATTTTATTTATGAATACTCATTACATGAGATATGTATAATGATTATATTATTTATGCATACTGATAACATTACATGTTAGGTTATACTAAATATATTAACTCTATATACTATTTGTAATATATCTATGCACTGATTTATGTGTTACATTATACTGAGTATCTAATACATGTATACTGAATATGTCATACGGAATTACTGAATTATCATTGGGTATATACTGATCATAACGATGAACTATGTTTTACTATAGAATCTCGAATCCTTGATCGAACTTGTTAGAGTTTATTAAGAATTTCAATCATACTATTGATGATCAAAGGAACCAGAACGCTAAATTGAATTACATAGATTCTACTATCATCTCTATCATGGCAATGAAGGTGTCTATTGAGAAGCATGCAATGACAATCTACACTGATACAATGTTCAAAGAAGTTCAGTCTGAAATAACAGATGCATGTTTCAGTTTTCGTGTTGTAGAGATGTCGGTTGAGAAAAAAATAGAGACATATAAAGTAATTGACAAATTTGATAGTACATAGAATGTCATGCATACCATGGAGAATTGTTCATATGAATGCGTTGTAAATTGTATGGAAAGGAAGGGTACCTGTGCAACTACACATTCTTTGTGATGAAAAATAAGATTGTTAGGTTAATTCCAAAAAAATATTCAGGAGGGAGGTGGTTGAAGACATCATCACTTAAAGTTGTGCACTGTAGTTTGAGTGAGCAGCTTGAAATAAATACAGAACTGGACGATAAGCATAAGGTTGTAAAGAAGTTGTACTCTTTATTTTTTGAATTATTTCAGAGAGCCGAAGGCAGCACTGACCTGATCAATGCACCTACAGCAGCTATAGACAACACATGGAGACAGATTCTGGTGATGTTGTTGTTTTATCAACATGTGAGAAGAAAAATATGATCGAGGAGTTCTATGGGTCAGGGAGACCTAATGTCATAGAGGTGCACCCTTCGAATGTTGTAAAGACAAAAGGTTCTGTAAGCCGACTGGTTTCAAAGAAGGAGAAAACAATTAGGAATCTAAATAAACCAGCAAGACGATGTGCAAAATGCCGCGAGATGAGCCACCATGACTCAAGAAATTGTGATAAAATTAAAGAGAAAAATGTTCTGAATTCTCAAAGCAAAGCATAAGATTTTATAATTCGTATTATGATATTGTAGTATGGATTCAGTTTTATATATAGATGATTATTTTTGTTCTATATACTGATCGGACATAATGACATAAAGATTATATATGTTATACTTGTTGTGTTACATACTGATCGAATCGTCACCATTTACTGATTACACATGTTATATATAATCAATGTAAGGACCCTATATATTGACCATAGTCTTTGTGATATACTGATATTATATGTCATATATACTGATTGGAACGTCACGATATACTGATTACTTATGTGATGCATACTGATTTGATATGTTAAATATAATGATTACATAACTTATATGTACAGATTGGAGTTGTAATATATACTGATTACATTTGTGATAAATATTGAATTACATATATTATATATACTGAATGGAATGACACTATATTCTGATCTTAATCTTTGTGGTATACTGATATTATATGTTATATATACTTATTGGAGCGTCACCATATACTGATTACTTATGTGATGCATATTGATTTGATATTTTATATATAATGATATTAACCGATTGGAGTTGTAATATACACTGAATTACATTTGTGATAAATATTGATTTACATATGTTATACATACTGAGTACATACATGATATTTACTGATTACATTTGTGCTAAAACCTATTCATCAATTATTAGAATATACTATAAATAATTTTTGGGGTCGGGGGCAATATTTTTTGGTACAGTCTTCTTAGGGGCAGGCTTTCTTGCCACAACCTTTTATGGGCTAGGCTTGTAAGGTTTAGGCTTATTCCTCTCAACCACCATTTTTTCTACCTTGGGTATAGCCTTCTTGCATGTTGTATCGTAATGACCTTTGGCATAATATTTGTTAGCTATAGCTTCGTCATTAATTTTGGCCAACAACAATACCTTGCAATATTTGGCTTGCAAAAATTGCAAGTCATTCGAAGTATGACCTGTAAGCCCAACATCTCAATCCTGAAGATACCCCATGTACGTCTCCATGTGTCTCATGACGAATACTCCACAATCATTCTAATTATCATCTGTCTTCAATGGCATTTTATCCATCAGAGCTTTCGAAGATTTCACTTTGGCTGCTATGAATGTTTAGTCTTTTTGTTCAAGATGTTGGTCTGAAATAAACCAAAATAAGTTAAATGCATTATATATATATACACATTGAAATAATTATAATTTAAAAGATCATACCAAAGCTTTGATGATAGGTCCATCAAAGATAACCTGTTGTTCATTAAACATGAGGGTGTTGTCGAATATATCTGCAGTCATAACCCTAAAGTTGAACACAATCACAAAGTAGTGTGATTGCGATATTATTAGAAAGAACATTTATAAAGTAGATCATTAGATATAAAAAACCTAATCAGTATATAGTCGTGTAGAAATCAGCATAATGAAACAATATAAATATAAAAAAGTTTACCAAATCATAATTGTCCCATGAGAATCCTTTTATTATATCTGTCTCAACATCCAATCTGCTGCAAAATTCAGAAATTGCCCTGATGTTGTCCCAGTCATCTGGCTTATTAACTAATGTGTACATCTAACATGTTCATTATATGATTATAGTAAAATCAGTAGATAGTTATGGCATAATTAGTATATCATTATTCAACATATATTTTGAGGGAAATTAGTATATAGTCAAAAGAAATTCAGTATATAGTGAAACTAAAATCAATATAAGACTATAAATTGATTCAGTTTAAAATATATTCATATTCAGTATACAGTTTAAAATAAATCAGTATATAGTATAACCAAAGTCAATATATGATAATAAACCTATTATTGTGAAGAAAATAAATTAGTATAAGCCTATAAACTCACACATGGATATGTTGTGAAGAAAAGCCTTTGTGGTGATGATGGAGATTTGAATTATTCCATGTAGTTCATATAGGAACTCCATGCATCAATCACACCTACAGATATATATGTATTTGGTTGAAGTGTGAAGAAATCGGACTTAGGATAATGGATATGATTATTATCGTAAACGATCTGAGTCCTAAAATCAACAAGGTAAAATAAGATCAGTATACATAACTAGTCATATTCAAGTTGTCATTATCCAGTAGTAAGTGATCCGCTCTTCGTTGTCCAACTTGGAGCTAACATCTACTTGTCTTTGATTATAGGGCACTTGACGACTGCCTCATTTTTGTTGGGCGTAGTTGGGGCCCCTCGAGAGGTTGTTGAGTTGGTTGATAAATGACGAGTTGAGTATTTGGGGATTCTTTAACACTCTTCTGAATTGTCTTTTAAAAACAGTAAAATATTTTAATTTATTACATATTCATTAAATTTTTCATCATATAGTATATCTATATTTACCTTAATTGCATTTTCGACCATTGCGTCAACATCAACATCTGCAGCATCCTCGTTATTCTCATTATGTATAGGTGTTATGAGAATTGATTGTTTTTCATTATAGATTTTATCATTCTGATCAGCATATTAACAATATCAAATTAGTATATAGTCAATATATATTCAGTATACAGTGCTTATGGGATCAGTATACAGTGAACATTCGATCAGTAAATATATAGTATGTGATCTGTATATAAAGACTATGTTTTCAGTAAACAGTGCATATGCGATCAATAGATAGTGAAAATGCGATCAGTATTTAGTGATTATGTATTCAGTATACTGTGCCTCTAAAATCAGTATACAGTGAACATTCGACCAGTATATAATTAGAACGTGATCAGAATACAGCTATTATGTGGCATCAATATATTTTGAAAGAGAAGTCAACATACAATGGGTATATACTGAAAAGCAAGCCTTTGAGCTGCATTGTATTTGTAAAACCTTATTTTTCAAATTTATGAGAAGATTATTAATTTTGTCACATTGTTTTGTTTTTCATACAATTTGTCATATAAATCATTATGATTAAGCAAATGGTCTAAGGCTTTTGCATTATAGACCGAGTGGTGGTCAGGTTACCATTGAAGGTTGCTCAGTCGGTTTCTTGCAAAAGAAAAATAAGTTTCACAACCTATATAGACTTTGACCATCTATCGTGAAAGGTTGAAGTGTCAGTCCAAAATATTTACTTACCTTGGTAAACAAAAGACACTGGTATGGTATAACACTGAAAGGATTTACAAGAGATAAGTCTTTGTTGCTGATTACTGAAAGACGAGATATCGGTGATATTTATTTCTTAATCTTTGTATATAACATTCATCACATGTTATTGATTATGCATTGCTTTGATTTATCAAATGGTGCGGGCTTTTCACAATCCAAGAATCCTGATATCTTGGGCAGTGGTAATTGATAACTAAGAGGTGCTAGGATTGTTATTACATTTGAATCGTGTCCCGTGAGAGTCCGGGTTGATAATATCCCCAAGAGGAGTTCAATAAAAGGTTTTATTATACAGAAACCCAGCCGACTTGGAATTTATTCCAAAGTATAATAAGTAAAGAATTTTGAAATGGAGCACTCTTTGGTAAAAGATATTAATTAATTAAAACCAGCTGCAGGTTTAAATTAATTAATGGATATGAAAATCTTAAACACAGGAAATAAATTAATTAAAAAGAAAGCCCAAATTCTCTATAATTTGTATTTGGACGGGTAAGTCAATATTAATTTCTATGGTACAAATTAATATTCTGTTGGACTTATATTAAATTGGGGCTTAATTTAATTAGTGAAGCCCAACAGGGAGGCCCAGTCCATATTTCCTTGGATGTCTAATCTGGCCCATCATAACTCTATATATAGTAGAAAGGAATGAAGAGAAAACACTTTTGACCTAAACCTAAGTGAGGATTTCGAAAATCACTAGTGCACACACACACACAATTTTCAAAAATCACTAGGTTTCAAACCTACTTCATTGCTCTCTTCATTCTCTTTCAAGTCCTATAGGTTTGATAGAATTATCTCATTACAATATTCAAACCTAGGAGTAGGGAATAGGTTAGAAGTTCTGAGGTGAGAGATCAAAGATCTTCACGTGGAGAAGGAGTGAGCTATCGTCGAATCTTTGGAGATTCAAAAGGGTAAACATCGAAAAACAAACTAGAAAGCATGTTTAGGATTCAAAGTTCCTTAAAACATGCTTACTTGCGTTCTAGAATAAAGTAGGATGAATTAAATGCATGAAAGAATTTATTATGTTAATCTAGTAGATCACGGGTAGGGGATTCCTTCATTGGAATATTTAAAACCCCAACACTCATAGGATGATATTTAGATTTAATCAATACAATCTAATCAAATCTACTTAGAACGCATTTAGACAGGTAATAGAAGACAAAAAGAGAAACCTAGACATGCTCCTAGAGTTCAAATATTTACTTTGTTTGCAGAATCTTCGTGCTGATTAATTTCGAAGATTGTTTACTACTCCCATCACTCCACCATACCAATTCAATTTTCAAATCTTCTGGTCTATTTCTCTCATATAGCTTGAATATTGTGTGGGAAATAATTCTTCAAGCTTAATAGCTAGTGTGTGGTAAAACAAAAATCACCTAATCACACTGCAGGGTAGGAGACGAAAATTCTATGTGTGTTTATTCTTGTGATTTTCGTCCAACACCCCTTATTTCTAGGGTGGTGGGCTAGGTTAGGGATTTCAAGGAAGATTAGGACTAGGCCTTTTAATAGGCTTAATTCTTTAAGTTGAGCCCAACTTAAATGAAGTCCATTAGAATTAATATTGCCTACCTATCCAGATCCACATTACGAATATGACTATTTTTTAATTTATTTATTTCTCATGTTTAAAATTTATATCCATTAATTAATTTAAGCTTGTTGATTAATCATTTTTTTCAAGAATGGTATAGTTCAAAACATTATTAATAATACTTTGGAATAAATTCCAAGCAGGTCAAGCTTCTGTATTGTAATATCCCTAAAACGGCCCTAGTTGAAATTATGAATTTCTGGTGCCATAAGATCGCCGAATAGGGCTTTTCGGCGACTCTTAAGGAAATAATTAATGCAACGAATTGAGATAGACGAAGGACT
>JAYDZE010029982.1:0-45859 GCA_034509125.1 Monilaria moniliformis
CGTTGATCCGTCGTCGTGGGACGACCGTGTATGTTCCGTCGTTAAGTCCGTCGTTATTTTGAAGTTTTTTTGTAGTGTTATAACTAAACATAGTTATAATTAATAATCTAATTTTGGCCTAATCTATCCTATCAAACATACCCTTAATGTTTAATACATTCCTTTTAGCTCCATTTAATCAGTAGCTGCTGATCTTTTATGCATAACAAAAGAGTAGGCATAGTATTAGTATTGTCTTCAGAATTTTCAAGTGAATGAAACATGAACTCTCTTCCATCACATCTTCTCTCTCATCACTTTTCCTCTTTGTTTATGCATAACCTCTTCACCGAAATTTATCCAGTTTCCAGAATTAAGTTACCAATTCATATCCGATAGATATGAGCAGAAAGTGATTATTTTAAATTAATGTAATTTCCTCAATTATTATCGTGGTTTTGGTATATTTTTTCGATTATGGTCTTACAAATTACAAGTGAGAAGCAGAGAGAAGGGATGACAACAACAAAAATTATTAAAGATTTTAATAATCAATTAATAGTATTTTCTACTACTCAATTTTGTAATACACACAATGGTAACACAGTTGTTCAGCCAAATAGAAGTAAAATGTACATTACTTCGAATGGTGAAGTTCAGATTAGTTATAGCTATTCTGAATGAATTAGGAAATGCTACCAAATTCCTAGATAATAATTTGTTGAACACTATATATATAGCCTTGTTAATGAGGAATAAATATAACAAACAAAGTATAAGTTTCTTTGTTAAAAAATGATGCATTATTTGTGGTAGATTTCCTTCAATTAGAGATTGAGATGATATAATAATAGGATAATTGCCATTTAAATTATAATTTTTCGTTGACTTCTGGTTAATCCCATAATTTTTGAAACTAGAACATAAAATCATAACTTTTGACATTTTCTCAATTATCCCACAGATCAAAATTTCGGTGAAACTGGTGGTGACATGGGCCGGAATTCAACGAAAAGTTATCATTTAAATGACAATTATCTGACATTATTTTGAAGAACGAACGTTTTGTCCACGTCGGAAATTCAGGGTTCAGAATTCAAACATACACAGTCATATCACAATGATATTACCTGATGCTGATAGATCATTAAGTTTCTTATACAAAATATGTGTAATAACATATGTTCCAGTTGATTGAAATCCAGATGGAATTTTTGTCTCTAGATAATCAAGATCCAGACAATGCACAGCCCCTATATGTGTCTTCTCTTCTATCAATCTCAACTCTTGATTTTTTTAAACCTATGTAAACTCCCTTGATCATCACTATTTTGCATTATTAGAATTGTTAAACACACAATAATGGCCAAACAGCAATGGCTCACCAAACAGATCTTGTTCCATTCTCTCTCAACTAAAAAATAAAACCAAATCACATGCCTGAAGTCTGAAGATGTGATCCATAAGATTTTCTCATTTCTTCCATTCAATTCTATCAAAAATATTCAGAAATTCCTGGAAATTCTGCCGCGACCTCTCTTTCGACGGCGATGTTGCCAAGAATCTACCAACAGACGCGTACAGAAACACTGTCGAAAAATTTCTTCAACAATATTTCAAACGGCTGCGCAGATAGACTGAGATAGACTGAAACTGCACTACGATGCAACTGATGAGAGCAACCTCATCAGTAGGCAAAGCCATTCGTCTCGGGATAAAGGAGCTCGAGCTCAATTTGACTCAAAGAGACGAAAAAGTCTCCCTCAACTACGATCTAGCTCGTAGACGTCGAAACCCTATAAATATTGAATCTGGTGAACTGCGAGCTCCACTTGCCATTGAACTCGAACGGCCTGCTCCATCTGAGGGAGATCAACGTTGCAGAGCGTGATGCCGCCGCCAATGGTGACGGAGTCGATATTCTGCCACTGTGTTCCGCTGAGTGTTCTGCGATTGGTGTGGTATAGTTTGGTTTTACAGTGTCAGGGCATTTGCTAAATTAGGGTTTGAGGTATTGGTGGTGAAGGATTGTTTTGATGTGCATTTGATCGAGATAAACGCGCCTTCCCTTAGGAAATTTCACTACCAAGGCCAAACCATGGAGTTGGGATTTTGGTGGGATGTGGTTGTTGATGTTGCTCAACCTAGAGGATTTCACCGGCTTTCGCGTAGAGATAAATGGTGCAACGCCTTGCGTTTGTCGAGATTCTTACAGTTACCAGCATTTTTCTTGAGGTAATAATTTTAATTTTTAGTAAGTAGTTTTATAATAGTATTAGTTTTCTAAATTAGTATTTCTCACGTGCTATTTTTTAATTTGGATTTTAAACTATTTGAAGTAAAAAAAAAATTGAATGCATAATATTTTTAACAAATTATGTATGTATTTATTATTATTATTATTATTATTATGTGTTTATAAATTGTATTCAAATTAGGGCCGGATATTTAATATGAAAACTTGTGATATATGCCCGTGTTAAGGATGTCATGCGCGGAATTTGGATCGAAATCGCACCATGACATCCTTAACACGAGAGCATATTCGGTCATCTCGAACCATATATCATTTCCACCAACAAGGAACAACTTCTTGAATGGCGGGAAGCTTGAGTTGTAAAACTCCCTAGCCATTAGTTGGTGTAGCGCGTTGTTCGCACTCTCCCCTTGCCTAAGGTCCAATAAAAGGTCAATACAACCAACCTTGAACCTATCCAAACAGTCCCACTTCTTTAAAGAGGACGTCACCTCTGCCAAAATTTTCGATCAAATGTATATATATGAGGTCTCATCCATGTAAAACGGAGGTTGTAATACAAGTTAGATCAATAACGTGAAAAACGAGTAAACATTAAAAACATGAGCAGAATGTGAAAAACAACTTAATAATTATGAATCGTGTCCAAGACCGTGTCGTTAAGAACCACAGACCAAGTATTCCATGCACAGTACATTTGTAGACTGATAAAAGGTGAAAAAAACCCTACTCTTTCATGAAGAACTCTTACCGTGTCTAGATTTACCATGTCCTATTAATTTTATGTGGTTTTTGTTCCGTGTCCATTCCGCGTCTATTCAACTCCTGTTGGAGTAATTAGAAATTCATAGATGCAAGAAATCGAGTGTCAAGTCAACTAAATTTTAGTCGTGTCCTATTTTTGGTGTCCATATACCATATCATCAAGAACATACGCAGAAAAATTGAGCACAGTCCACTAAATTCTATGTTTGGACCTCCATTAATAGATGAAAGTAAAAAATGGGTTTTGCTTGGGGAGGCGAAAACGTGGTGGCTAAATTACCTAGGTAGAATAGAATTAATGGAGAAGAAATAGTTCCAGAGTAATAAAATTCCTACGAATTTCTTTTCGATATTTTCCTTATCCTATGAATTTTTTCAAAGACAATGATAAAAACCACAAAATTTATGTTACGTCTTTCATAAAACAACACACTTGAATAGATATTACCAAGTTTTGAGCAAGTAATAACCATCAAAGTGCATCAATTTCAATAAATTTGAAGAACTAAAGAATCGATACAAATAAATTTTCCACGAAGAGTTTCTTGAGAACGATGGTGAATAATTTTTTTGCCGCAAAGGGTTTCTCGAGAATAAAGTTACGTATTTGAAGTTGGTTTTGTAGGGGTACGTAGTTTAAGTTGGGTATTGGGTATATATAATTGATGGTTCTCACATAATAATAAAATATATGAGGTTAATTTTGTTAAATATAAAATAATTAAAATTAATAGAGAACCATGAGTTTTGATAAGATTGTGTCATCTCATCCTTGTAGAAATAGGAATTCTTAATGGAATGGTGATTTCTAATCTAAATAAATTACCAATCGAAAAAATTGGAATGAAGACGCGAATATCCATTCCATTTCTCCTCATTCCCGCCTATCAATCAACTCCTTAATGTTTATACTACTACAAGTCGCGATTTAAACAAAATTTGGAAGGTTTCTTATCGGAGGAGGGGTTTCTTGAATTTTGGTAGTTGACGGTTTGGTCGTGCCGATCTCTCCTTCTACGGCGTCGAGTACTCAGGGTCCGATTCCCTTGATGATTGACTGGTTTCACGGCGACACGATGAAGAAATTTCCATGTAGGGTGGCGGTTTTTGGCACGGTGAAACAGACGTGAGCAAGATAAAAAGAGAGAGAGAAGAGAGAGATGACGACGTGAAGATGAGAAACCGAAATTCTTCGTATGGTAGGGTGTTTGACTCAATTTAGAATAATTCAAAATATATTCTTTTATAATAATTTAAAATATATATTATTATTGGTATGACCTATGAGAGTATGTTTTGTCTTTTTTATACAAAATGACTAGAAAATTGACATTTTATGGTTGTGTATACTTACACACTTTATCAAATTTGCTATATATCCATTTCACCCTACTATTTTTCAAGGAGACAAAAAATACTAACATCTGAACAATTGAGGAATGTTGTGCTTTTTTTTTTTTCTCTTTTCTTTTGGTTCCCCTAAGAGTAGTAATAAATGTATATAAATTGTATATATATAATGATTTTTTTAGATATTTTACATTTTATTTAGTTTATAAATATGAATTAATTTAAAATAAATTAATATATTATATATTTATCCTTTTGCAATAATTTAAGAAAAAAATAATTTTTTCAAATTAGATATCTGCAGATTTAGGAAAAGATTAACTTTTCCATTGGATATCTACATATTTATTTTCAATTAATTTTGTGACTTTATTTAAAGGATTTATCAAATCAAATTTTCAATCATATCTTTGAAAATATAATAGGAACAATTTAGTAAAAAAATAATATAATTTATAATAAAATTAATTTAAATAAAACAAAATCATTTCAATTTTAAATTTAAAAATATTATGTATATACAATTATGTACATTTATCTTTTCCCTTTTTGTAAATATTTTTTTGTGTATTAATTAATTTACTCGGTTATATGTAATAGTTATCACAGATAAATTTTGTTTAAGCAGATACCTTTTAGTTTTAATAAATTCGTTATGTGTTCGTTGGGATCTTCCGAAGGGTTCCAGGATATTCCATTGACAAGAATGTTCGGGAAAGTCATAGTTAACTCCCAAGCTTTGCGCTTATTTAAAATGAGTATCACCAATTGGCTTTAGACTACATAAACAATTCAAGATAATAATTCAAATTATGTGTTACTCTACATATGATATAAAGAAGCACTCTTGTAAAAAGACACATTATTAGACAAAGTTAATGGACGAAATTAGTCCATCTCACTTAAGGTAAAATATATCTTATCAAATATTAATTGAAAATAATATATAATTGAGCCTGAATGTATACAAATATCCTTAATTATTTGAAAACTATTTTAAAGTAAAAACAAAAACAAAATGTCTTTATTCACTGGTTTAAAATCATGTAACAACATAATTTATAATGTTAGTACGTTACACATTATTTTCATAAAATTGTGACCTTTTGCTCCACACTTTTTGTAAAAATCGTATAACCATGTATTTTACACTGTTGCACAATTCTCAAAACATGTACATAGTGTAGCTGTGTATTTTACATCATTACACGATTTTTCACGAGTGCAAATCTTTTAACAATCTATTTTACATTGTTACACGCTATAAAGGTATTGAAGTCCTTCTAACACAAAAAATGATAGTTTTTCCATATTTTTATCCTCGTGAATACTTTTTTTTAAGGTTTTGGCTAGAATGAGACTTTATCTTTATCATATATATGTGCGCGCGTGTGTGCATGTGTGAAGAAGCTTTAAAATACAATCTACATTCGACATGGACTAACTTTTTTTCATCTAATTGACAATGCTAATACTTCATTTATATTTGAATTCAAAAAGAAAAAAAAAAAGTCAAAATTTTTTGTTTGTAATAAAAAGAAATGTCATCCGTCAATTGACCCAATTAATAAATCAACTAATCAAATCCAACAAAGGAAATATTGAACGACTTGTTTGAACTCCTTGGTGCCACTGAAAGAGAAAGTGCTTGGCTGGGCCTCTCATATTATGGTCCACTTCTTTTATTTTATTTGAAAAATATAATTTTAAATGTTTGAATTTAGAAATATTTGTGGCTATTATGAAAGCATGTCATCCTTAATTAAACAAGATGTCGATTAATATTTAGTCAAAATGGCCATTAACTAAACAAAATTAAAGAAAAATAGTCTTGACCAGCTTTGAATTGTGTCATGATTTAAGCCCACTAGCAGCGTTGACATGTGTTGACTCACCTACCCCATTTTATGACCATTGTTGGTCAATCTACTTGGCGTAAAATTTGTGGAATATAATTAATATTTAACTAGGATTTAGGAATATTCATGCCCAGCCGTTACGTTTTCTAACAAATCATTTTCTTATTTTTGAGTCAATTACAATTCTAATATTTGGGAAAAAGATAATTGTACATACATAATATTTTTAAATTTTAAATTGAACTGAATCAGTTTTATATAAATTGATTTTATTACTAATTATATTATTTTTTACTAAATTACCCTTATTTTATTTTCAAAGATATGATTGAAAATTAGTTTGATAGATCCTTCAAACCTAACCACAAAATTGATTTGGAGATAAATATGTAGATATACAATGAGAAAATTAATATTTTTCTAAATCTGCAGATATCTAATTTGGAAAAGTTAAATTTTTCTTGAATTATTGCACAAGAGTAAATATTTAATATATTAATTTATTTTAAATTAAATAATATTTATAAATTAATTTAAATATAAAACATCTGAAAAAAAGCCTATTATATATGTACAATTTATGTACATTTATCACTACTCTATTTTGTTTTACATCAATTTGATCCGTAATATTTGCACAGAAATTAATTCTCAACCGAAAATAGAAAATGAAACATCAATTTGCAATAGGATATTAATTGGAAAATATAAATTTTGATAATCCCTAAAACTGATTGTTGATCGAGATTGGTTAAATCATTCTTATCTCTAATAACAAATCAAAGAGCTCATTGTATATTATAAAGTTTCAGAAGCTTGAGTCACGCTAACTACTTCACAACCTTATTTCATAAATAAATAATTACATAGGTGTCCGGGTCTAATTAGGCCTTACAACACATGTAATACTATACTATACATTCACACACAATAGTCAAGGACAGGTGATTGCTTGGTAAACTATATAATTAGTAGAATATGCCATAAATTTATATATGTGAAATAACACGTATATGGATAGGGTTGATTATGTGTCCACCTTACATTTTCATCTATCATGTCTGGTTTGCGAAAAATAATAATACTGTATTATACTATTAAAAAATAATCTATTATACTATTAATAAAGATAAATATACATAATAGTACATACATAATACTTAAAAAATTTAATTGAACTGAATCGGTTTTATTTAGATTGATTTTATTATTAATTATATTATTTTTTACTAAATTGCCCATATTATATTGTCAAATATATGATTGAAAAATTGGTTTGATGAACCTTCAAACAAAGCTATAAAATTGATTTGGAGATAAATAAGTCGATATCCAATGAAAAAGTTAATTTTTTTCTAAATCTGGAGATATCTAATTTGAAAAGGTTAATTTTTTCCTAAATTATTGCAGAAGGATAAATATGTAATATATTAATTTATTTTAATTAAATAATATTTATAAACTAATTTAAATATAAAATATTTAAAAAAAAGCCCATTATGTATGTACAATTTATATATATTTATCACTACTATAAGAAAAAATAGTTTTGGAAAATATTTTATGGGATTGTGGGGACGATACAATATTACCAATGCAATTAATCGGCTCTCATATATTGAGTAATAATTGAATTATCACTTATACGACTTGATGAAAATTATTGTACCATACAATATTTGCAGAATAAGTGTGTGAAGAACTAATGGAAAAGTTAAACTTTTTTTTTCTTCATAAAGTACCATATAAACATATAGGAAATATAATTATTTTCTTGCGCATTGTATTTGTATATGCGTTGGCATTTCTATTATAATAAAATATTAAATTTCGTAATTATTGATGTGTGAAATTAAAAATATTTTAATGACCGACATTATATAAGGGCGTAAAAAGAATTATTTCATTAATATATTTGAGAATATTCCATATAATATATTAATATCTAGCTGCCATGATACATATACAAGTAATTAATGAAGAATATATATTGTATGAGTGGATTTGGTGACAAAATAATAGTCTGTAATATAACTTTCCAATTAAGCAATTGCTTTTTGATTAGAGAATAATATTGATTAATCTTTAGCCAACTTTACACCTGATGCTGAGGGTGTATGACAACGAACAGAGCAGCCCATAGCTGATCATGGGCCAAATCGTAATTTCACTTTCCTTAATCATTAACCAAAGCGTAACCAGCCGTCACACGGTTCATTCCAGGCTTCCAGCCACCAATTTAGAATTACTGGTCAACCGATTTCACCTCCGCTCCGCCCACCAAATCGGGGCCGTTCCTGCGTACACGTGGCAGTATCTGGTTGGAAAATGTGTTTCAAATCGCACACACCCGGTCATTGTATGTAGCAAAAATACAAGACACGTCTATGTACAGAACACGTCTTCTTCAAACCTATCGCCAGCCGACTAAGACCGACCAATCTCTGCCACATCATCAGAACCACCCCATGTTGCTCACCAGCCTATCACGAGCCGACACGTGTCCCGGCCCAACGGCTAGTTTTCCTGCTTGCTATATACAGTGGAGTCGTCGGAACCTCGGGTGCTTTCTAGTAAAAACCATAAACTCAGATATTTAATAACCGCATTTGAGAGAAGATTTCTGCAATCGATCTATTTTTAGGGTGAAAAAAACTAGACATTTTTGTAAAGTGGGCGTCATACTGTGTGATTGCGTGTAAAGATTATTGATATATAGAAGATAGTTGGAAGACGGTTTTTGTTTCCTTCTTCAGTAAGCCGTTACATCAATCTCCATTTACTGTCTATTAAGTTGGGTTCTACTTGTACAAGCAATATATTCTTCTCCACACTTGTGTAGATTTGAAGCTCCAACTTGAGATTTTCTATCGGTTTTGAGTTGCTAGGGTTCTCTTATTAGGTTAGTTTGTTGGATTCTAGTAAGGCTAAGTGTTTGGAGTGTGAATCTGTGGAAAATGGCGTTTGGGGAGGAATGTGGTTCGAATGCGTCCAGGGCAAATGAAGGGTATGGAATGGGGCTGGTGAGGAGCACCTCATTTGGGAGGAAAAGGGTTTTCCTGTCGAATCAGAGTAGGGAATTTGGGGATGATGATGATTGTGCTGCGAATACAAGCCTGAAGAGACGGTGCTCTCAAGATTCCGTTTTTTGGGGAGAGAAATCTGTGCTCGAGGACTTGCCTCAAGAAATTCTGGTTAGTATTCGATTTTCCCTGTTTCGTAAATGCTGGTCCAATTTGATTATGCTGTTTTGCTGAATAAGATTGCCTTCTTCTCTTGTGCAGATTAGGATACTATGTGGTGTGGAGCATGACGATTTGAAAAGGCTGTTTTTTGTGTCCAAGGCGATTAGAGAAGCGGTAAGCTTTTCCATTGCTGTAAAGAAGCTGTTGCACTTCACCACTTCATTTGGTTTGTCTCAAGATTTATCTAATTAGTGTGGTTTTGATTGAAACAGACTGTAATCGCGAAACAATCCCATTTTGCGTACAGCACACCGAGGAAGACGGTGGGATTTAAGAGTATGGAGAGTTTTGATGAATCGATTGAGTTGGAAGCCCCAAATGCTCCAAAACAGTACAGGGCTCCAAGGCAGAGACTGAGTGTAAAGAATCTGGCCGACATTTCAGTGGCTCTCTTTGCCTCCGGCAATGAAGGGGGCTGGCCTCGTGGAGATCTGTTTTCGGAGAATTGAAGAGTGGTTTTCTAGTTGGATGATCTGATTGGATCATGTACATCATCTCTCTAAGCAATATCTCCAAGCCCAGTTTTTCTCTCTCTTCAACTTTTCCATTGAAGAATTGGGGCGGCTTGTCTCTACTTTGTATGTACATGTGTGGATCCGATGATGTAGATACATACGACATATAGGCGTGCATATGTTGTAATTTATTCAATGAAATTAATAAAATTGAAGGTGCTCGTTGAGTCATGTATGTCAGTATATGGCCTTCTGCTTAGTATTCGTTTATTGGTAAAATGATGTACTGTTATTAAACACAAGTGCAGGTTGTTCATGGCAATTTGATTATTTGATTGTCTGCCAAAATGCATTTTATATTGGGGGGGGGGAAGGAGGGATCCTAGAAGAAAAATGGAACATCACGTTCTCTGAGCTTGAAAATGAGGCAATTTGTCATAAAAGGCCATTAATGTGTGGTGGGAAAACATGGTAGTAGTGGCTTTGAAGACGGCTGTGATTGAGGGTATGAATTACTGGGAATAATTTATTGTTTAAAATAAGTTTTCCCGCTTTGTCCCGAGCAGAAAGCATATCGCGTTGTTCTAGAATGTTGTCGCCGCCTCGGATTCTTGCTTTTGGGCCCAATGGGTTGGGCTCAGTGCCCCAAAACATCATCTTTTTCTACCAATTAACCTAAAATCAAATGACGATAGTAACAAGAGTGAGGGTTTGAGGCTTTAAATTTCTCTTTCAAGGGCTGGGACGGCCATCATTTTGTGGCGGGCCACCCTATTACAAATAATTATACTTTTAATACTCTCTATAACTTGTACTATTATTATATGCTTCAGGAATCTTTCTACTTCCCCATTGTTGTTCAATATTCAAATTGTTTTTTTTTTTTTTTTAAATTAGGAATTTGAGGAAAGTATGCATCGCTTATTGTCCCCCTCGAGGACTAAGGGCATCAACAATACGATGGGCCGCACGTGGGACACGTTGTTGGGGTGACAAGGGATGAGCGGCTCGGGATGGTGGGAAAAGACGCGGGCTGGTCGCCCCCTGCCGCAGCCAATGAATGTGGCACGTTTCGCCCACTCACTGGGTGTGCAAGTGGGTGTTGCATGTTCGCTTTCTTTTATATAATTTGAAAAAATCAAATTTTTTATTTTTTTTGGTACTATCCTTTGGGTAATGGCTACCTCATTTATTTATTATTTTTTAAATTATTTTAACCATTTCTTTCTCCTCTATAAATACCTCATTCATCCACTTCATTTTTCACACAATTTCTTTTTATTTTTCTACTTTCTTTCTCACTTCTTCTTCTTCTTCTTCTTCTTCTTCTTCTTCTTCTTCTTCTTCTTCTTCTTCTTCTTCTTCTTCTTCATTCAAATAATATATTTTCTCTCCAACTCTCTTACAAAATGAATCCATGCTACAATGCTGACGATGACAGTTCCGACGACGAAAATGTGAAGCACCTTATGTTGATGCTTCAAGCGGACATTGCGAGCTATTATTTGCAACCTCCTCGGAGGTAGGCTCCAATACGGACTGTACGTGCACCGATAACGAGAAGTTGTCGTTGCCCGACTTGTGGATAATTATTTCTCTGATTAGTCACGATGGGAGGAGATGTATTTTGCCTTCGATTCCACACGTATGCGCATGGATTTATTCCTGCGCATAGACAATACTTTGGCAGCGCGCGAATAATACTTCCAGCAGTGGCCAGACGTGCTCAGATGGAAAGATCATCCGACGCTTCAAAAGTGTACATCGGTAATCTGACAGCGGGCGACCGATTGATGTGCCGGTATGTTGGACGAGTACTTGCACGTCGTTGAGACCACGAGGCGAGAGTACTTGAAGCGATTCTGCAAGGGCATTCGCAACGCTTTCAGCGCAGAATATCTCAGAGCGCATTCAACTCTCGACTGCCATCAATTGCTTCGTCTGCACGAAGCATACCACGGCTTCCCCGGCATGCTTGGTAACATCGACTACATGCACTATCAGTGGAAAAATTGCCCAACTGCATGGATGTACGAATACACCTGCGACCACAAAGGCTCTCATCCGACGATTGTGCTAGAAGCAGCAGCCGATCATCGGCTCTGGATTTAACATGCATTTTTTGGTGTCCGCAGATCCACTAACAACATAAACGTGCTCAACCATTCGGATGTCTTCAACGGCGTATTGCACGGTAGGGTACCGTCGGTACAATTCACAGCCAATGGACGTCACTACAACATGAGCTACTATCTCGCCGATGACATCAATCGTAAGTGGCCGACGTTCGTGAAGTCCTTCTCGTGTCCAACCGAGTCCAATAAAGCTTGTTTCACGTAGAAGCATGAATCATCGTGTATTCGACGTTCTGCAATCACTGTTATCTTTCTTTTTCTTAGGCTTGGCAATAGATTTGGGGTGTTAATTACTTGTGATTTTAATAAGAACTGTTACATAAAAATGTCGAATAGACCCCACTCAGAATTAATATCCCTAAATTATTAGAAAAATAAATTAATATATAAAAATCATTCAATTTACTGCTCCATATTTTGATTGGTCGGTGCTCATGAATTACTATTAAAAATAAATAAATTATGGTACGCATCTTGAAAAATAGAACTTTCTAACTGGATATAGCATCCGATGACAGACCGGGTCGGATCGAATAGCAGTAACAGGGAAATTTCAGAATCATAGGATATATACGTGATAATCGATATTAATTATTTTTATATATTTAAATTTAATAAAAATTTATTTGAAATAAATAAGAAAACAGAAGAAAAGAAAAGAAATGCTCGTCGCTCAACCTCTCTCTCGTCTCGCTCCGCCGGTCATCCCGCCCCCCTTCCCTGCCGCTGCCTCCCACCTCCTCAGTCCTCAGTCCTCACGCCCGAGCTCCACTTTCACGCCCCTTTCCAGTCTTGATTCTGCTTATTGTAAAGGTGTTTTTATGTTATCATTAATTTTACTTTCAGCATATATATTTCCTGGAATTCCTGATTTATTTGTAGCTGTTCCTCAACCAAATTATATGAGAGATTAATATCTTACACGTATTTTGGCTGGTTGATGTGAGGTGGAATGTTAATCGAATTTAGTAACTTTGTCCTCTTGATCTCTAGAAAGGAGGACAAAAGAAAGTATGTTTGAAATTTAGGGGATGCATAGCGTTTCTGCTATTTTCTTGAAAGAAGTATTCTTTTTATAAAAATATTATTAAGCTTGTTTTGTTCTATCATATTGGCTACAATTCAATCCAATTTCGAATATGGTGCAGAATGCACTAGTGATTTATGCATTAGAAATACGGTTCATTAGATATATAAGCTGTTTTCCTTAAATTGGGTGTTTTGGTTCATTTAGTGATACGGGGATGAGCTAATCAGCTGATTGTCATTGATTATTTTGTTCATAATTTATAGCGCTGCTATAGAGTTGGCTCTGTTTGATACTGAGGCATCACCGAAGTCCCTCTACTCATTAGTTGTGATTGAGACTCGAATGCTTGTGGTTCGCAAAATCTCTGCCCTCATCACTGGCACGACTACGAGCACATTGACTTTTGTCCGGACCCTGACCACCGGAACCAGTTTATTTTGTAACAATGATGGTGGTAGAAGTATTAGAGGCTTGCCCAACGATGACTACTTTGCTACGATTCACCACATATCCAACATTGTGCGACGTGATATATACATGGAGCGCACCCTCAACAAGATGCACATATCAAAGATTGTAAACTCAGAGCTAGTTTATCGGGTCTTCCGTAGCTGCTGCAATTGTGGGATAGAATCTTTTCGCTTCTTCAATTGGGCTAGGACAAATAACCCAAATTATGAGCCTACCACTGTTGAGTTTGAAGAGCTCCTCAAAATCTTAGCTCGAAACCGCCACTGGGAGACCATGTGGAAGGTAGCAGGAACTATGAAAGCACAGAACTCTGATATATCTCCATCCGTTGTCTCTTTCATTATTGAACAATATGGTAAGCATGGTCTCATCGATCAAGCTGTCGGCCTATTTAATGGGCTCAAAAACTTTAACTGTACGCAGACAACTGAAGTATACAATTCCTTGCTTTTTGCTCTATGTGAGGTTAAGAACTTCCAGGGGGCATATGCTTTGATAAGGAGAATGATTAGAAAAGGGACCATTCCTGATAAGAGGACCTATTCGGTTCTTGTTAATGCTTGGTGCTCTGCGGGGAAGATGAGAGAGGCCCAAGAGTTCTTGGAGGAGATGAGTAAAAAGGGGTTCAGTCCTCCTGTGCGCGGCCGAGATTTGCTCATAGATGGATTATTGAATGCAGGGTATCTCGAATCAGCTTTAGCGTTGGCCAGGAAAATGACCAAGGAAGGGTTTGTGCCAGATGTAGGCACATTCAATTCTTTGGCGGAAGCTCTATGTAATTTTGGGCAGATTGACTTCTGCATTGATCTTTTTCATGATGTTTGTGGATTGGGGTTTTGTCCTGACACAAGCACGTATAAGATTATGATAACTGTGACGTCAAAAATTGGAAAAGTTGATGAGGCTTTTAGAATACTTCATAGGTCCATTGAGGATGGTCTTTGTCCATTTCCCAGTTTGTATGCTCCAATTCTCAAAGCTCTTTGCCGGAGGGGACAGTTTGATGATGCATTCAGTTTTTTTGCTGATATGAAGGTGAAAGGTCATCCTCCAAACCGTCCTGTGTATACTATGCTGATAAAGATGTGTGGACGAGCTGGTAGATTTGTTGAGGCTGCCAATTATTTGATGGAGATGACTGAGTTAGATTTGCTACCTATGTCACAAAGCTTTGATATGGTTTCTGATGGCTTAAAGAATTGTGGGAAACATGATTTAGCCAAAAGAATAGAACAGTTAGAGATATCTGTCCGGGGTCTCTGATTCATCAACTCTTTATTCAGCACTATTAAATTTGTTTGTTCAGGAAGGTGATCCTCAATGTGCTTACTCTTGCTGTATACTTGTCCATGTTCATCATCAGAGAATACTATTTTTCAATGCACAGCCTGATCTTTCCATTTTGTATTTGGTTTCTGATATATAATTCTTGGTGTGTGAAAATAAGAAAGCTTGGAAGCTGCTATTTTTATGTGTTGAACAGTATCCCTATATGTGTCTTGTTAAAGTAGCAGAATGTGACTGCCACAATAATTATCTGAGATGTGCCTAATAGCTTCTTCTTCTTGGTTGGAAGTGCTGGATAATCATTTCAATTTGGCCATGGTATCTGTGAGCTCAATTTTGAATTTAACTTGAATCCTTGAGTCTTTTTTGTTTTCCGACTTAATAACTTTGTATATGATCCAATGCCACATTTGATCTGCCGTCTCCTTGGTTATGTGGTCCTTGGGTTTCGATGCATTGCAAGAAATCAATCTACAAGTTTATTGTTATTGTCAATCATATCATATCCTTATAATTGTTATCAATCATATCATCTCTTATACATGGGTTACTTTGTCAAATCACTACACCAATATGTGGCATGCAACGTGGACATGAGGGGACCTTATGCTGAACAATGGGCCTTCTGACTGAAAACTTGTTCATTCAACAACTCCTGACTCCTGAGTGAGCAAGGTAAAGGATCATGCTAAATTATATTGATAATTATTTTTAAATTTGGAAGCAATAGTTTAGTTTGTGTGCGGACAGATCTATTATTCTATGGATAAGTGGGTATCTGGATGACTAACTCTAAGCTCGCTATGTTCTCGTGTTTTAGAAGAACTGCACATTTAGCTCAAGTACTTGGGTAATGAAATTCTAGGAACAGTGTTGGTTCGGCTCTGCTGCAACCAGCTCGCGTGGAAGTTATGCTTTGTTGGATTACTCAACACCTGTTGTTCAATGTCTAATTTTTTGTTTGCACTATTCGGCTTGATTCCAGTTATTTAAGTGTTCAACAATCTGCAGGCACTTTACTACCTTTTCTTTCTACCCATCATAACATTGAGTTACAGTTGATCAACTTACCAACAATAGCAGGGGTGTTTGTGTCTATGCCCCACTGGATCTCGGGGCACATCATGTGATCGCTCTGCAAAGTGGCGTGATAGTCTATTTCAGCGTTTCCATTTGGGGTGTCTGAAAGAACTTTTTTTTTCTTCCTCCGAACTAACTTCTAACACCAACTTCTTTCGGCCCTGTCTGATGCATGGTGATTGTCTAGCTTCAATATATATATATATATATGCTTTTGGAATGTGATGTTATTCCCTTTTTTCCCACTCCTTTCTTTGTTTGCCACTATTTCCTCTGTTCAAATCAGTACCAAAGTTTCCCTGAATATGTAAAGTACGTTATCAACTGCTCTCGAGGCTTCCAAATATATCAGTACCCACCAACAGAAAATTAAATCTAAAACCTTATTCTTTTTTACCTTGAGCATTGTCTTATGATGAATAAGGTGATTGCCGATTTGAACTTCATTTCTGAATTTAGGTAATACCTTTTCTTCCTTGAAGATTGAATCGATCTAGGAAAAGAAGAAACGGGATGGAAGTGAATTAAGTGATTTGGTGTGTTTGGTAGTTACCACTTGCTTGTCATCCTCATTCTTTGCTTTTGCAGGTCATCTTTCCTTGAGTTTCCAAAGAAGCCAAGAATGACAGTTTGGGCGTGGGATCGGGCCCGACGCCATGTGAATTGCGGTTTGCACAAGGGTGTTACTTAGATTACAAATTTTGATCTTCAATGACTTTATTCTTCCCAACTAATTTGTGTGAGAGTCGACACACGACTCAGCGAATGTGACGGCCGATATTCATTCGTTGTCTGCCACAACCATCAATGGACCATACTTATCAGCATCCACTCCACACTTTTGAGCTAGCAGACCCCTCTCCTAAACTCCCCTTTCCCCTTTAGCCTTTGCGTAGAAGTTGCAACTCTGGATGTCGGGAAACAACTGGAACTCAAAACATTTGTCTGATCAGATCTTGTACCTGGGAATGATGTAGAAGATGATGCAGGGGTTGGAATTCCTACTTTAATGCGCTCTGTACCTATGTCAAAGTGGAGAGTGGTGGTAACGTCTTTATTCATTACCGAATTTGGCGTTTGACAAAAAATGCCTTGCCTCTTTTGGTAGAGAAGCCGCATCTTAGACTCTTAGTACTAGTCTTAGTGCATGTGGTATGTCACCCGCAGCAACTTTATAAATAAATGAGTAAAAATTCACCATTTTTTATATGTTCCGCACTCGCTAGTTTCATGTGATAAAATAAAACTTTATTCGAGTTACTCTGAGATCCAAATATCATTGAAATATACAGTCTCCGTCCACCATAAAATGTGTAATGTTATTAAAAATAGACGTCTATAATTAAATATCTTATTTTATTTTTATTATATTCGGTAAACTTCACTCATTTTCATTACATAATTACATACCCAAGTCCCAAACCTTCCACACGTATTCGTGCATGGGGTTTACAAGTACAGTAGACCGAAACTGTACTTGTTCACTGTCCTATAATTATACATCTGAATCTACAACGATCCATTTCACTCACGCACGAATATGTAATATGTATATATATGATGTAATAACTTCTTATTTCCTTGCCTCCCATAAATGATCACAACACCGATCATTTCCGTCTCCCCAAAATCATGAATTCTCTCTTCTCATTCTTCACCGCTCTCTACACTCTCACACTCCTCTACTTCCCCTCTATCTTCTCCCGCTTCCTTCTCTCTCCCGTTGTACTCTCCACTTTGGTTCTGTTGCTCTATCTTCTCCGGCTAGGCGCCGTGCAAAGATCTACGATCAATCGAACCAATTCCGATTCCGTCGAATCAGATTCTACGCAACCGTTACCGCTGAAAACTGAAGAATTCTGTGAGGTCGATCACGAGCGGGAATCTGACGAGTCTAGGGAACATTGCTGGAGCCACGGATCCGACCCGAAGCAGGATCCGCACCATTTGTACGCGGACTTGTTCGTGGAGTGGGACGTCCGAGCGCCGCTGGAGGTTATATACGAGGAATACGAAGGAGAAGACGCCGCCGCGGAAAACGATAATTCGGAGGCGAAGCGGGAGTCGCAGATGAATTCCATCCGGCGGTACGCGTCGCTCTCGCTGTTTTACCCGGAGTCCGACAGCGACTCTTCATCGGAGGGGGATTTCCCGGCCGAAGGCGGCTGGGAGTCGCCGGAGAGCGCGTACTTCCGGTGGGAGGAGGACGATAGGGAGGGGTTGATTGAGATCGCGTTGGATGAGAAGAGGAGTTGCGAGGTTGAGGAAGATAATTTGATCGAGATCGATCTGTCGCCGGAGAGATGACGTGGATTTGGGAGGGGATTAATCGATAATTATGGTAAATTGTGATTAATTAAAAGGAGAGACGTTTTCTGGGGTTCTGGGGTTTTAGAATGTAGAGGTTTTTACCGCTGTATTACATCAAGGATTAAAGCATGGTTTATCGCTAAACCCAAAGGCCACTAATGAGGAGCTGCATTCTGTAATTACCGGCGTGCCCTCGCAGGCCCAAGTGTTCCTGTGTTTGCACTAATTCTTGAGCGAAAAGGATATATGAAATAACACACAATCCACTTTGACTGTTGCAGAATTTCGAAGTTCAATCTTCTGATCCAGAGCTCCGCAGTTACTTGAATAATTCTAAACTCAAACTCAATTTGATTATTTCAAGATGAGCTCACATGATGGAATCAAGAGTTACATGGTATCCCACTTTGCTACCAAATGAGATCAAATGTTATAAAATGCAATATTGCATTTCCAATTCCATTATAAATCATGAATTAATCATCATGTTTCTAACCAATTTGCATGATTTTTACAGGGTATTTATGACACAAAAAGACTAGTATTTTGAGTATGCAAATCTTCACAATATGGCAATAAATTCTTTTAAATGTAATGAAATTAAATAAAATGTATACTACAAATTAGCACATTTGGCATGAACCAGAGAATACAAGAGATGTTGATCATAGTGAAGTGACTAATATCTCTATTTATGAGACCCCATCATGATTATTGCATAATAAGTTCTACCACAATCTGTTAGATATTACGCTTAATTATCATCAATCTAATACATGAAACTATCATAAGTTCATAACATTGATTTTTTTCCTCTTGCAGTATTGAACCAATAACGATTTATCATAATGGAATACAGCCTTTTCATCTTACAATCATCTGGATTTAGTACCAGCAACTATGGATCTATATTAATTTTGTCATGCATGGTCACATCTCACATGTCTACAATTAGAAATGATCAACTTCCATTAGCCGCCACTTTGATTCTTTTTCGGAGAAGAAAGCATATAGTTGTCATTTCCTTTTGTCAACATTTCTGTTAATATTTGGACTATTAGCATCGCCAATTTGATAAATACATTCAAAATTTTGAAAAACAAAATGACATTTACATAAATTTAAATAAATAATAGATGTTCGGCTAATTTTGGTTGGACGGCGTGGAGACATTTACCACAACTTACAAGGCATAACATTACCCAAGTGCGTATAGCGGTGGGTCCCATGTATTCTCTATTTTATATTTTATTATAAAATAAGTTTTTTTTTAGTTATTTACCTCAATTGTTTAAGGCAATACTTTATATTTAGATATAACATATTAATAGTGATTTTTTTGAAAAAGAAGAAATTTAAATCCAAAAGAGAACACTCGAAACTTCGACGTAAATAGGCTAAAATCATCGTAGGAGGATGCATTTGTGTTTCTATGAGGTAAAAAAGGCATACAAAATCATTACGACAATCGTGAAGTTAATTTTGCGAACTGTACTTAAGCACATGATAGTGGCCCACGATTGTGTCCTACATCTCATGATTATGGGCCATCGTGGCACCACGATGGTGTACACGTGGTTAATAATTGTGGGAAACTATCGTGGGCCACAGTCATGGGCGACAATCGTGCTGTCTTGAGTGAGCGATCGTGAGTGAGCCACGATCGTGAAAGAGTGGTCACTCATGGAAGTGCCTCACTCACAGTCTTGAGTTAGCACCGTGACCGTGAGTGAGTCACCATGATTTTGTGGTCACTCAAGATGGTGCCATCATGAACGAGCCACCGCCATGGGTCATGATTGTGGCCAATGATCGTGTCTCACGATCCACGATCGTGAAACACGATGGCAGCCATTGTGGACACCATCGTGGGCACTGGCTATATAAACAATGGTGGCTCACTCACGATGGTGCTATTGCGGATGAGCTATTGTGAGTGAGAGATCGTGTATGAGTCATCATGAGTGAGCCACCATCGTGAGCCATTGTGAGTGGTCACGCACAATGGTGGCTCACCCTCGAAGCGCACCATCATGAGTGAGCCACCATTATTTATATACCCAGTTTCCACGATGATCACCTACGATGGTGTCCGCGATGGCCACCACCATGAGTTACGATCTTGGGTTACAGTGGTTGCTATCGTGGGCGACCATTGTGGGCATGTAAACGATGGTGGCCGACCCATGGCTACTCACAGCCACCGAATAACAATTTCAAACATCCACAACTTCAAAACCATCACAATGCGACTATAAATTCAACTCATACTAACACTAAATTAGAACTTAAATCAATTTAAAATTCGAGTTTGAAGTGCTAACCGAAGCCGATGTAATTCTCCGTGATACGACAATGAAGCCGTCTCACGCTCGTTTCCGGATTTGCTCTTCTCGCCGGGTATGAGTGGTGCAATGGTCGTGGCTGATGGGGAATGTAAGAAAATTTTGTAGGAATCAATTTTTTTAGTATTTGGACTTGATGATTTTGTGGGAATTGGTGCCGTCTTTTTCATAAAAAAAGTATTCTTATTTAATTTTCCAAATTTGAAGTGGTGGACTATTAAAGAAGTATTGTAATCTTATGAATGAAAATGGTATATAAACTTATACTTGTTTAGTTATTGGCATCGTATATTTTGTTCAGTTCTCCGTATATAGAAAGTAAAATATCTATATAAATAAAAATTGTGCTGCTGCCAAAGAAGTATTTTCGCCATATTGGAGAGAATTTTATCGGAAAAGTTGATATACTCAATTTTGATATTGGGCCGCTGAAAAAAACCCTTAACGGGTTTTACAGTTGCCCCCCTTATGCGCCGCTTCAAGCCTGCAGGAGACTGCCCCTCACCCTTCTCTCAACTAGCTCGATCTTAAATGTACAACCCTTGTTTCTATGCACAATTTCTGACCATTATTTGACTTTATTGGTCGGGTTGTAGTCTCAGGTGATCCAAGCCTGGAAATGCAGAAAATGGCGATTATCCAGAGGTTTTCCAGAACTTTCCGCCAGAATTCTGCGCTTGCTAAAGCAACGAACGTTTTCACCATCTGGTATTGATGCCTATGTTTTTTTGGTAGTTATGATAGGAGTTGTTCTACTGCTTCGTGATTTTTCTATTTTGTGCTCCTGTTTGATCAGGAAATGTAGTTTGAATCTGAAGTTTTGTATTGCCTTTAACCTTATTTGGTATATTTGACCCTTGATTAGTGAAATCTTCCCGCGATTTGAGTTAGATATTCTAGAAGTAACCCTTATAATATGGCATAGATACATAATCGGAGAAGAGGAAGTTCACCTGTTAGTTGTAAAATTTGAATGAGCAATTGGCTTTGAAATAGAATCGCGCCAGACCCAATCCTGTTAATCGAGACGGAGTTTCTATTGTTCTCTGTGATTTTTGAACAATGCTGATGCTCTCTGATCTAAAGGAACGGTAAAGAATAAGGGGTAATATAAATCTTTAGAGCTTAGATTTGAAATATGTATGTAATGCATACAAACAAACAATTCATTATGCAGTTATACACAGATTGTTGTTCAAGCATAGAGAGCAATTCAATTGGTTCTTTGTTTGAGAGTTTTACAAGTTCTACATTTCTTTGTTGCTTCTTTCTGATTACACATTATGGTTCTTCATGTGTTTCAAGAAAGTTATTTTTTGTTTGCACCTTTGTCCATATATTCTAGCATGGTTCTCTCAAGCTCATCCTTGATAAAATATAGTAATCATTTGAATTAATGTTTGTGCAGTATAATTTTCTTTTATCCTCCTTTCTTTTTTCCTGATATACTAATATAATATATACCAACTGAAGTGGCGGTCAGGCTAAGTCAGGTAATGGAATGAATTTTCTCAATGCAACCGCAGCTGATGGCAAGGATAAGATGAAGGTAGTAACTTGAACTGGCTGGCCTCAACTACTTTCTTCAAGAACCTGAAATCTTTCTCGTGTGATGTTCAGGTGATATTACCATGTAACTATTTTCCATTCAATCAAATACGACCAAGTGTTACATGTGGAACTGTGGAACCTCACAGCACCTTTGAGACAGTCCGCAACATAGTCAGAAATGTAAGTATTGTGATGCAGCAGTTTAAGCTCTACTGCTTATTTTTATACTGCTGAAAGTCCTTCGTATCAGTTATATTCAATTATTCTTACGACACGCATGTCACTTTTCATTTAACTCAAGAAATTGATCACATTATCAGAATCCTTAATGGCCAAAGTTTTCTTCCTTCAGCTAATTACAATACTGACATTCTCCAATCTGTCATTGTACTATGTGTTCAAGCTTGTTCTTTCAACTAACTCTGCTTTTAATCAAGCTATGACCATTTTTATACCTCATGTGCAGAATATACACCTGCACAGCTTTAACTGAGTCCATTGTTTGACAGAATAACTCTTATCTTGATCATTTTTGTGGTATCCCTTTCTAAGAGAATAACATATTCATTACTCAATACCAGAGTGTTTCAAAATTTATTTACCAATAAAAACATTTGTTTTCAGTCCAATTTGACCAACAATTAGGTCAAGAAAGAGGGTATCTATAGCAACTAGGACTACCTTTTGATTTTACTTTAATGCTTTGTGTATGGCCTTGCAGGCAGTAACACTTCAAGGTTCCTATCTTTCCAATTGTGCAAAAATTCCAGAAGGTCCTCTGTGCTTCAGAGGTGAAGGACGTCGGTGTTTCCATAGTTTCAGGTATAAGTCGAACTTGGTTTTACAAGCTTTTCTGCTTTTCTTCTGACCCTGTTCCCGTTACCCTGTAATATAAGCTAAACTAGACATAATTGAAATGTAGTAACATAGTCAAAATATTAAAAAACATATAAAGATTGAACTTGATATTCCTTGGAGCGGACAAGTTGTGTCATTGTGTGATAGTTCTTGGGCCTTATCATCGTGCTACAGGATAGACCGCTATGCTTACTTACTAACATTATGATGTTGCTGAAGGTATAACCATTTTGGACTATTTGTTCCTTTGGGAGCAGAGCAGCCAGCTGCTCATCAGCTTCCAGGATCTGCGGCGAGGTGAGCTCTCGCTTTGCTTGATATCTGGAATAAGTCTTCAATAAACAAATGCAATGCAGTGAAACATTGCCGTCTCAATATACAGGAGATTCTACCGCCGTGGTGAAAAGCCACCGAGTAGGACCCCGGATAGGAATCGAAATATACGTGATCACAGACGTAGATTGCTTGCTGCTAAATATGAATTGAGGCGAAAGCTCTATAAGGCCCTCTGTCGTGATCCTGACCTTCCAAGTGCTATGCGGGTGAAGCACCGTTGTAAGTTGTCAAAGCTGCCAAGAAATAGTTCCTTTGCACGCGTGACAAACCGATGCATCTTCTCCGGTCGCTCTCGTGCGGTGTATAAGAAGTTCAGAATGTCTCGTATCGTTTTCCGGACACTGGCAAATCAAGGTCAATTGATGGGCATAAAGAAGGCATCGTGGTAGCACACGAGCACCCAAGCAAGGTAATTAGGTCCAGTAGTGGTATGCTTTGGATCGAAATAACAATGTATTGCGTCTGTATCTATTTAGGCTACGGCTGATTTGAATTGATAATGTTTTCCATGCCTAGTTTGATTTTCGCTAACGTCTTTTCCTTCATATGGAAAACACAATAAGTTGTTTTGATTGATTCTACAGCGTTCCCATTTTCGTAACTTAGCTTCCTCTTTATGGTAGGAAGGGACAGATATGGCGTTTCTATTTGCCTCTTCTAAATGCAGGTTACACAAGTATAAGACCATTTTTGCCAAGACTTGAGAACGCTAAATCCTAAATTACTAGAAAAAATTACATGAAATTTGGACCATAGGTGGAATCGACCAAATCTAAATTTTAAGATGGAATATAATCATTGAATACTAATATATGCCCAAGTTGCAAATGCATTTGAAATTTGAAAGTTGGGTAAAAATGTAGTTTGGTAAATGCTTTTCCTCCAAGTAATAGGTCGGGGATTTAAGTTATCACGATCGTAAAGGTAAATGGGAACCATTATTGATCTTGTATAGTAAAAAAAGAAAATATTATGATGCATTTATTGACCTCTTCAAGGCCAGCTAGGGCCCGTTTGCTCTGTCCAAATTTGGGTCTGATGGGCTGATTAAACATTTGAAGTGGGAGGCCCAGAAAGGAAATGGGCCAGGAGTGCCACGTGGCAAGCCCCTAGAATGCTTTTAGGTTTTAGAAAGTGAAATGGGGAAAAAAAGAAAAAAAGGAGATGGAGAAAAGGGATTGGATAAGGATGGAGGGAGACATAGGGAGGAGAAAAAGGGATGATTGTTGGTAACATGGGCTTCTCAAAGCAGGGGAGACAACATTTTAGGTTGTCATTTCTGATGGAAATCACCCACTCTTTCACATTCCCACACAAATCCAAATCTTATTTTATTAGTATTATATATACCAGAAAGAAAGATGAGTGGAAATGGAAGGGGAAAGGGGGAGGGGAGCATTCTATTTGGTGGTGGTGATGTCTATTCATTTCTGAATTCTTGGCCTTGTGCAACATTATCTCCTCCATCTTTATCTCACTTGCCCAATTCTAGTAACTCCCAATTATTAGGCCCTTAAGAATACTGCCCCTTCCCATTAAACAAGAGCCGGATTGAGATGTGGCAACTAGTTCTGAAGATGAGCTCTCTTTTTGCTAATTCCACTAGTTCTTAGCAGATGATCATATTCTTTGTATGTATGCCTGTTTCTGAAAGCAAACACTAAGACAGAGACTCGGGAAAAAGTGGTTGCTGGTGCCTTTCCAAACCACATTTACTATTAAAAGTCTGTTAACTTTTTTATTTGTCGTCATATTTCATTTGATAAGCATATAGAATGATGAGAGAGAAGGGAGAAGTGGCCCTCACCCTGACTCAACTAACATCTCTCACAGAAAAGGCTTTGTGGTCTACTACTACTTTTTTTTTTAATGGGTTGGTTTGTTTACGACTTTAATCATCTTTACTTTTCAAATTACCATTTTTTTTTAACAAAACTTAGGCCAATAAGCGAGAGTTGTTTGAATACTATAAAAGATTATCAAGAATTTAGGTATAATTATGGACCATAATTAGAAAGCGAAAGCATATCAGGACAGTATGAAATAATAATAGCTTTACGCCCACAGTGGAATTATAGCCATTTAAAAAAAGAAATAATTGACATTTAAATCATAACTTTTTGTTGACTTTTGGTTAATCTCATAATTTTTGAAACTGGAATATAAAATCATAACTTTTGCCATTTTTTCAATTATCCCACATATCAAAATTCTAGTAAAATGTCAGCCGGAATTTCCGACATAGACAAAACGTACGTTCTATAAAACGATGTCGTTGAGATAAGTGTCATTTAAATTATAACTTTTTGTTGAATTTCGGCTGACACGTCACCACTATTTTTACCGGAGTTTTGATATGTGAGATAATTGAGAAAATGTCAAAAGTTATGATTTTATGTTACAGTTTCAAAAGTTATGGGATTGACTATAAGCCAACGAAAAGTTATGATTTAAATAGCAATTATCTCTTAAAAAAACTTTACAAAAACCCTAATTCCTTGAAATTTCTACAGTTTGGCAAATGTTATTTTTATAAACTCCGCAGTATTAATTAAAATTAATTTTAGCATGGATTTTCGGAGCAATAGATTTGAATAAGCTATTATATTTATATTTTATTTGAATATTTAGGTAGCGCCATAATATTAAATTAGGATGCACTAACCATGTTGATCAAGGCCCCACTAGACACTAGTAGTAGACTAAGATGAAGCCTGCAAACCGGTTCTCATGGACTTGTTTTCCATGATGGGCTCCCAATCATTGCTTCCAAATAAATAAACATTAACTTCTAGCCCCTATTAAGTATTACCAAAGTATTTTCATTAATTGAACCAAATTGAATTGAAGGTTAATATATTCGAATACAGAAAGTAGAAATGAAGGCTATTAAGCTATTAATTTCAATTTGATATCAAATAACTTATAAGTATTCACTTACATATAAGACACATAGCGACACCTATCATAAATCATACACAAACAATTTTGAGTGATTATTATGTATAATATATTTATAATATTATAATATTTTGTTTTTTTACAAAATATGTAACTTTTTATAAATAAAAACTCAATTATATTATATTAATTGTGTGATTCTGTATACCATCTCAAGATAGAAACAAATTCACTATCAGTTTTACGTCAAATATGTGGAATAACTTTCGATATAGCAGTAAAAGCAAGATGTATAGGTGGATCTACTCATTGAGTTCCAATTGAAATATGATCCACACAAGAAAAAACACTTGCCATTTGTTGATTATTAGCAAAATTTCGAAAACGTTTGGATCGAAATATGACTCTCAAATTAGGCTCTGAATTAGTGGATGTTGCCAAAGGGAGTTGCGATGCCATACGCAAAAAGGAAGAGAGAGACAAATATAGCTTTTGCACATTTTCGTTAATCTATGTAACGATCTATACATCTCAACCAGAAAAAAATCAAGAGAAAAAGAAATAATCAGAATGGATTGATATATTTCTCGAAGCAAACGAAAGATGAAACATAAATCATGGATCAACTAAACCATCCCGAAAACTTTCTTAAAGAGGAACCCTTATGTAAACATCATAGAATAAGGTTTGATCTTGATCCTATTCTATTTATCTCATATCTAGAATGAATTCTAATTAAAACCAAATATAGATTTTGTTTAGTTTTAATATATCGTACCAAGCAAAATATTACATATTACAATCTTTTAATACAATCTATCAGATATTGATATCATTATGTTACATAATAAATGAAATCTCAGTCAAATATATCACGTCTTATATCAATCAAATTTCAACTCGAAATTAAAATGCTTTTCTTTTAAGAGAAAAAAAACAAAAATAAAATAAAATTATGATGTCCTACGTGTAACTGTGGTTGAAGAGTGTATCAACTTTCAACACTAAAATAAATTCCAAAATATTATTGAAGACAGCACCACCATTTTTACCAAAATAACCAATCACATAACCACAAGGGCCCCTCTATATTCTGTTATCCTTTTCAATTGGTAAAATCATTATCTTATTTTCCCTGGTCAGAATTCTCACTGGCCACTATGAAATCCACTATATTTTTTTGGCTTTTATTCAAATTAATGTTCTCATATAATTTTTATTAGAGATAATTGCCATTTTAATCATAACTTTTCGTTAACTTCTGGTTAATCCCATAACTTTTGAAATTGGAACATAAAATCATAACTTTTGACATTTTTTCACTTATCTCATATATCAAAATTCCAGTGAAATTGATGGTGACGTGTCAGCCGAAATTTCCGACATGGATAAAACGTTCATTCTTCAAAATGATGTCGTTGAAATAATTGTCATTTAAATCATATTTTTTCTTTGAATTCCGACCGACACGTCACCATCAATTTCACCGAAATTTTGCTTTGTGGGATAATTGAAAAAATATCAAAAGTTATGCTTTTATGTTCCAGTTTCAAAAGTTATGAGATTGACCAGAAGTCAACGAAAAGTTATGATTTCAACGACAATTATCAATTTTTATTAATAACCATTTGAAATATTATTTTATATTATTAAAAGTTGTGCAGTTATTCATAACAATGAACAAATTTATAAAATAAAAGACTTTATCCAAAACAAAATCCCTTTCATAGGATTTGAAGTCCAGTCAAACGGTCAAATGGACAAGAAAAGGCTTTGACCGCGAAAAAGTGAAACTTTGAGTGCAAAACGCGAATAAAAAAAGTTGAGGGAGCGCGAATGCAAATAATTGAAACTTTGCAACCGGTAAGAAAAAATTAAGGCAGCGGTTAAAAGCTTAAAAAAAGAAAAAGAAAAACTGCTTTACCGCTAATCAACCTAACATGCGCCGCTGGCCAACAGGCGCACGTAACGTGTCAGCAGGCGAGAGGGCGTGCGCACATCACCCCACGGTGGAGGTTTGGGTGCTTCGCCTCCATTTTCTGTCGACTTCACCTAAAGCCACCACTGCCTAATAATGAAAAGCTTTACGTACAAATACTAATATATACACATTATTGTTCGTATTTGTATTGAGTCTATTGGCTATACGTACCTTCGCTTGGTTGGTTATAATTATAAATATGAAAAATCATTTCTTTTTTAGGCTCTTTTTATGCAGCAGTAGCCAGTCGTAACTAGTAACAGTAATTATTTGTTTCTAATTATTAATTTTTTTTATTATATCTTTGGTGTAATAAAATATGCAAGTGGGTTGTCTGAGCTTTTCTTTGGCTCTTGGGTTCATCCAAGCATTCAATCACAGAGAGGTAAATCTCCACACTTCTTTCTCCAGCTTTTCTCTTCTTTCTATTTTTAGCTGCTTCGCTTCATTGTCTGATCCAATCACTGTTGCACACATGTTGATGTTGCTATTTGGGATTCTGTTTGTATTATTGTAATAATCTGGAAAAGCCTCTGGATCTAAAGATTCTGTCGTATATTGCTTCACGGATCTCTGTTTAGTGTTGTGGGAATTGGGTAGTTGCTTGTTTATGAAGGGGGATGTTATGATTGATTTCACATTTTCGTGACTATTTTTTCTCTGTTTTTTTTGAACTTTTTGTCGTAATAGTTTTGGATTTTTCTAGCAAAAGGGTGTTGGCGAGTACAGTTGAATGGCACAATTGAAACAATAAGTTTGAGTTTTTGATGAGTAACTACTTCTTGATCTCAATTCAAGTTTTAAATTTTAAGCCGGTATGTTGAACTGCTTTAGTGCTTTTAGTTAATACTTTCTTTTCCTCTCCTTTCTTTTTTGGGTTGGAAAGAAAGAATTCTTCTTTGTCAAGATTTCTCTACTACTATGAATTTTATCCTAAATTCTTGGATTAGCTTCTCATCCATATGAATATATTACATTCAGATAAATTGGATTCTGATACTATACGTGGGAGAGCCTGTGAAGTTTTTAAAATCTGATAATCTCCCAATTCTTCCTTTATAGTTCAAGATTTTTTACAATTATTGTACATGTGGATAAAAACACTAATAAATATAATGGCTGCTGATTCCTCTCTATCCCTCTCTGTCTCCCCTTGTTTAAGATGTGCAGCTTAGGCGGGGTGTAAGATCTTGCTAAGGCCTAAAAATGAATCCATCCTCCCAAAGTGAAATGGATCCAGAACCGGAGAAAGCAGAGGATTTGCCATCAAACTCTGGCAATTCTCATGGGCCAGTTCACCCTCAATCACCATTCCCAGATGAAGTGTTGGAGAAAGTCCTGTCGTTCGTAGATTCACATAAAGACAGGAGCTCAATCTCCCTTGTGCGCAAAGATTGGTATAATGCTGAGAGATGGACAAGATCCAAGCTTTTTATTGGAAACTGCTATGCAGTGTCACCAGAAATAGTGGCTAGAAGGTTCCGAAGAATTAAGAGTGTTACACTTAAAGGGAAGCCAAGATTTTCGGATTTCAATATGTTGCCACTGGGTTGGGGTGCTAATGTGCATTCTTGGTTGGTTATGTTTGCCAAAGTTTACCCTTTCTTGGAGGAGCTGAGGCTTAAGAGGATGACCATCACCGATGAGAGCTTGGAGCTCTTGGCGAAGTCATTCCCTGGCTTCAAGGCTTTATCTTTGTCCAGTTGTGATGGATTCACTGAAAATGGGCTCAAAGCAATTGCCAGTCATTGCAGGTGCTTACTGCCTTTATATTTTATTAAGTTAGTTCGTTTGTGTGTGTGTATATGTGTTGATTGCTGTCTATTTCATTGTCCCTTGCATGAATCTTACATGTGTAGCTCCATTTGTAGTCGATCTACTAGGGTTTTAATTAGTAGACTTGTAGGGGGTATTTAGAATTTAGGTTTTCTGGAAAAAGTCAACTGTGGCTTCTATTATCAAATATTCCAAAAGTAGATTGTATAAAATGTTTATTTTCGGAGATTAGTCGCTTTTATTGAAAAAAAATAAACTATGATTTGCTTGTGTTTGTATGTTCCATCTAGATGAATAGTCTTACTAATTGTACCTGGATTTGATTGTGTTTGTAGCATCCTATTTGATTGCATTTCTAATTTACATTAAATAAGGTATGTGGCTTGCTGTCTTTGTATGCTTCATTTATGGATAAGTTGCATTTGCTTATTAGCTGATTACTAAAAGAAGCAGCTTTTTTTTTGGAATGGGAATTTATCTCTGAGTCTTTTTTGCTGGGTACATTCTTGTTATGGATTTTCCTTGTTACTTTGCATTTATTTGATACCGTGCCCTTGATGTGACAGATTTTCAGCAAGTCTACCTCTTCATGCCCAAGAGCAATTTATGGATAGTGATAAATGAACTATTTGTTTAGTGATAAATTCATGGGATTTAGCAGACCTCTGCTTTTCCTTTTCATTTTTGTTTTAGGTAAATCATATACTGGCCAAAAATGATTTTTTTGGCTAAGTTGAGGCAAAAGGAAACTTAGTATTACCCAAATATTTTTTTTGGACATAATAGAGAAAGGTGTTACCATGATATTGACATATTTCCGATGGAAAATATTTTTGTAAAATGGAAGCCAATAAGATGGCACTGAAAGAGGACATGCTTGACTATGTTGCCAGCATGAAATTACTATACATAGATTTGTTCTTGCAGACATTTTTCTGAGTTCGAATGACTAAAAAGAATGTACACATATTAGTAGTAAAAAAGATATGGTTGTTGAACAAAAGACCCAATTCATACTATCTTTTTCTTTTCTATTTTACGCTTTGGCGAAGAATAAACTATATGACTCAAAGAGAAACCGATATCCAAGTTTGTAAATTACACTCAAAAGCCTGGCTTCTCGAATCAACTGAATTGGTATTTTGCATTCTCACAATGTATGTGACCCCACTCGGGAACTGGAGGCCTTACATGATTTCATCTGCATTTTGATTTTATATGATTTTTAAATGTGAAGCAGTCCTTGTTAACAATTTTGAAGGAGATAATTAATCTGTACATCTGTTTCTAGGAACTTGACTGAGCTCAACATACAGGACAGTATAACAGAGGAAGTTGGTGGAGGTTGGTTGAGTTACTTCCCAGAAAACTTTGCTTCGCTGGAAATACTAAACTTTTCCAGTCTTAATGGTGATGTCAATTTTGATGACCTGGAGAGACTTGTAAGCCGGTGCAAACTATTGAGAGTTCTGAAGGTCAATGAGAGTATTACCTTGGATGAATTGCAACGGCTGCTTGTGCACACTCCTAGAATAACAGAGCTGGGCACTGGCTCCTTCCTGCAAGAACTCACACCTCGCCAATATGAAGAGATTGAAACTGCATTTTGTAAATGTAAAAATCTCCAGGTTCTTTCGGGTTTGTGGGAAGCAACTTCCTTATATCTCCCCCTTCTTTATGGAGCTTGTGCCAGCCTGACTTTCTTGAATTTGAGTGTTGCACCCCTTCAAAGTGGTGAATTTGCAAAGTTTCTTGCTCACTGCCCCAATTTACGATGCCTTTGGGTAAGAATTTGTTTACTACTGTATGAAGTTTCATTATGGAGAAACTTGATCATAAAATAAGAAAACAATATAAAAGCAGCTCCATAACAGAGACTATAAGGGAAAGTCCAAAATCAGCTAAACACACTGCATGAGTCCTAAATAATTTGAAAATTTGTTGTTGCCATTCTCATTCTTTCTATTAGACGTGTTTTCTCCATGAATTGACATTATTGAAGTTTCTTCATTCTTCAAATAATATAGTTTAACTCTAATGACTAATCTCTTCAACTATAGTTATGTGTTTGATGTCTCCTTACTTCTAGTCTATATCTCAAAGTTCCTCCATATGTAGGTCATTGATACGGTCGAAGACAAGGGGCTTGAGGCTGTTGGTTTGAGATGTCCCTTGCTTGAAGAGCTACGGGTCTATCCTGCTGATCCATATGACCGGCATCATCGTGATGGGGTGACTGAATTGGGTTTCTTGGCATTGTCACGTGGATGCCCCAAACTCCACTACGTTCTCTACTTCTGTAGGAGAATGACTAATGCTGCTGTTGTGACCATAGTGCAGAATTGCCCCAATTTTACCCACTTCCGTCTATGCATTATGACCCCAGGCCAACCAGATTATCTCACAAACGAACCCATGGATGAAGCCTTTGGTGCTGTTGTCAAAACCTGCATGAAAATCAAGAGGCTTTCAGTTTCAGGCCTTCTAACTGATCGGACATTTGAGTATATTGGCAAGTACGCGAAAGATCTTGAGACACTGTCTGTGGCTTTTGCCGGCAGTAGTGATTGGGGAATGCAGTGTATCTTGGAAGGCTGTCCTAAGCTGAGGAAGCTCGAGATTCGAGATTGCCCCTTTGGAGATGCTTCCCTGCTGTCTGGACGAGAGAAATATGAGATGATGCGATCATTATGGATGTCTGCTTGCAGTGTAACCATGAAAGGTTGCAGACTACTCGCGAGGGAGTTTCCAAGACTCAATGTTGAGGTGATAAGAGAGGAAGGAGGTGATGAAGATCAAGCTCACAAAGTCTACGTCTACCGTTCTGTAGCAGGGCCAAGACGGGATGCCCCACCATTTGTTCTCACACTTTGACAGTCAAGGGAAAACCATTCTTGGTCAGTCTTTGTTCTCTGCCATTTAGCTCTTCCCTTTGCTAAAGAAGTTTTTAGATCCTTCTCCAATAACTCACTGTCATGCTTGCAGAACAACACTTCCCTACATGCTTGGGGGTCGGAAGTCATGAAAAGTGAAGTGGTTGGCAGAGATACTTGTATTGGAAAATTGAAGTTTTTCAAAGAAAATATAAATAAGAGAGGAGTAAGTTGCGAAGCTTACATGGATATGAGGGCTCCAGTATGTGAATTTGTAGGGGGGCATTTTCTTTACCAATTCTTGAAAATTAGTAGAAAACCAATTGCTAGAGAAGATCTCTGCCCCCTTAGTTGATTTTTCCCATGTTTCTTGTTGTATTGTCAATGGCTTAAGGCTGTTAGCATCGTAGCCAACGAACGATTAACGGTGATGAGGTGGCGCTACACGTTCGTGGCGAGCCTCAGCTCTGTCCGAAGATCATATCAGAAAGGTGGAGCAGATTGGAAGTTGAATGTAGTTATTTATGGTGTTAGTTGTGTAAGTGCATGGGATGTTGACTAATCTGGGATTTTAAGGATGGATGATGAGGTAAATGTTGTTTTAGGTAACTCTTACTATGATGTTTCTCCTTTGACTGTAATGATCAAGATCTTCAGTTCTGTACATGCATGTTTTTTATGAGGAATGCCAGTTTCAGGCTTTGTGGTGAGATGATCTTATTTTGAACCCAAGGTGAAATGCTGCATTGAATGTGCACTTTATATATATTTTCATGTGAATATACTATGAATTTAGGAAGAGTGAGAAAATGAAATTTGGGAGAGAACATGTAAAGGTAAATAAATACCTATGCCTAGCAAAAACCTAGCATGGCTCAACTTTTAGGAATTGGCTATTATTAATTAATTTAGGAGAATAATTAGGCTGGGCCTCAATTTAGGCCAAACTTGTTTTGCACTCAAAAGGTGTTCAATTATTGTAGACAAATTTGAATTAGAATAAGTAGAACTTTCTTTTTGTACCTAACATGGGACAACCATCAAACAAGAAGACACTAGATATATTAAAAGAACATGGGACTGTTTTTAGGGGTGAATGTTTGATTTTTTGCTCAAATTCAATTGAACTAAAAAATTGATTTTTTTTTTCTGAAATCCAAACCAAATTGAATTGTTCTAAAAATATATTTTGAAAAACTGAAATTCGAATTATGAAAACTGGTCCAAACTGAAAAGTCCAAAATTACATTAAAAAAATCAAAAAATTCGAAAACCCTAAGGGTTTGTTTGGGAGAATGGAATTGAGGGTTTGGAATTGGGGCTTCCAATTCCAATTTCATTGTTTGTTATGATGAAAAAAATTGGATTTGGAATTCAATCTTAATTCCAAATTCTTTTAATTCCACAAATTTAATTCCATACCTAAACTAAAGAATTGAACATTAGGTGTTATTGAATTTTTGTTCAAATCTCAATTAATATGAATATGAAGTTACAACTTAAATTACATAAATGTATATAAATTAAAAAATAAAAAAAATATTCTATTAAAAGTCAATTTCAAATCTTAGTTAATTTTTGACTTATCAAACAAATGATTCGGAATTACAAATCAATCCTATATCAAATAATTGATTTTACTAAATAAAGAATTTGGAATTGAATTATAATACCAAAACTACAAATTCAATTCCATATAATTGTAATTCCAAATCAATTTCAAATTCATTTTACCAAACGAACCCTAAACAAATTTTTCTAGAACTTAATAAGAATATATATCAGGTATCAACCAACCATCCAAACAATTACAATCTTCATAAAATCTAAATATCATAGCACCATTACAATTAAAAATAAATTTTGATTTTTGATTTTTTTTTTCGGATTTTAATATATCCGAGCCAGAACCAAAAAACAGAAATTCTCCAATAATGTAAACTAAATCGAACTGAAATTAAAAAAAATCGAATCAAATTTTAAATTTCAATTTGATGTGGATCGAATATTCAAATTTTGAATAATTTTGGCTCAACCGTAATTGTTTTATAGGATAGAGAGAGGGTATACACTAATAAAATCTACGTCATGTAATGCAGGATACAATTTTAATCAAGATGCTAGTGCTTCAACATATTTTGAAATGTTACACTTAGTTTTTCGAATGTGGTTTACCACAGTAACGTGAGAGGCTGCGTGTTCCTACTAAGTTGAAAAAATAAAAAATAAAAGTTTAATCAATAATAAAAATTAAAAAGAGACTATCTTCTTAGCATCCGAAACCTGAGGCTCTACAAGCTTCTCATCTTCTTCCTGGCCGTAGCGCTGGTGTTCGTCAACGAAAGCAGGATG
Source organism: Monilaria moniliformis (assembly GCA_034509125.1). Classification (NCBI taxonomy): domain Eukaryota; kingdom Viridiplantae; phylum Streptophyta; class Magnoliopsida; order Caryophyllales; family Aizoaceae; genus Monilaria; species Monilaria moniliformis. Next base: position 35,197 of record JAYDZE010029982.1, read on the forward strand.
TTCTTGTTAGCTGCGTTGTCACCTCCAACATCCGCAGCACCAATCCTAGATGCTGATCGTTCTGCACGAACTTCTTCCGATTCTTCGGAACCACGATCACGCTCGAGATGGTCTCCGCCGCCATCTCTCGAATCTTCAACGATTTCGAATCAAGAAACCTCACTAAAACCGGCATGAACCCTTCCCTGCTTCTCCCATCACCTTCCTGCCTTCCTCCGACGTCCCAGATAGCCAAAACGCCGTCTTTAACGACAATCCTTGGACCGAAACCTCCCCGTGCCGAGTATGTGATCCATAAAACCATAATTTACCAGCAAATGCAATGAATTTCCCGATGAACAGTTCACGATCCCACTCAACGCCATCTCTCCTGTCTTCGTTGCGAAGGTCGATTTGGGGCAGAAGACTCGCACCCCTCCTTCTTGAATGATCATTTCTTTTATCGATTCATCGTTACAAGCCATGGTTTGCAGCAAATTAACTGACCTAATTTTGATCATTTCATTTTCAGACTTTGCGAGATTAACATATGCAGAAATCCCGCTTTCCTCCATCACGAACCTTTTGATTTCTTGGACTCCTACGAGATTCGGTGCCGGCGCCACGTGACCCCGCCGTGAGCCGAAACCGACCACGAATTGTCTGAATTCTCCGTCAGTAAAAGCAAGCATGTCGCCCCGAGCTGTTTACAGCTCGCTTCAACCCTAATCAAAGGAGCAATCACCCCTGCGCCGATCAATTCGTGATAGACAGTGCGAAGAGTCGGCAGCAAAGCAGTATGCACAGCTCAAAAGATTAAGCAAGCTAAGAAGAAAGAAGGAAGAAACGTAAGAGGACGAATACACTTTTTAAAAAAAGAACAAATGAAGCAATTAAAGCCATGCCAGCTCGGATAAGTGGAATCAGCCAAATCAGCAAGGTGGTTGAAGTTGTTATGAACGGTTACAGCAACAGAAAGGAGAGAGAAAGGGAAGAAGAGAATAAATACAGGAAAAAGAGTGATACGCAGGTGTGATGTATGTGAGTGAATGTAGACTCGATTAAGCTCTGGAGAGTTTGAGAGAGTGTGTATCTTCTTCTCTGTAACTACTTCCTCTGGTCATTGTAATCATCAACTTACGATTGTATATCAATAATACATCTTCATGATTCCTTGTTCGTCCATTCCTATTTGATTCCTATCATTGGTATCCAGAGACAACCCATCCTAGGCCATGGCGAAGGACACGAGATCTCATGACATTGAGAGGCGAATGGGCGAAATGTTCAACGACATGAATCAGAAACATGAAGAACTTCATCGTCAATCACACGAGCAATTCGAGCGATCTGAGGCTCGTTTCGAGGAACTAGCTTAATTACTTCGCGCTATGAGCTTGCAGAATCAAGCTCGAGCTGCACCGGAGGGTATGTCATCAGCGGTGCCCGGTGGAAGTGAGGAATCACACATCAATAGTGCAAAAACAGCTTGGGGAAAGTCCACTAGACTGGAATTTCCAAAATTCGAAGGCAGTGGTTTCGATGGGAGGCTCATGCGCGCAGAATATTTTTTTGAGGTCGCTGAAGTAACATTGATGGAGCGGGTAAAGATTGCAGCGCTACATCTCAAAGGGAAAGCTCTTCAATGGCATCGGGGATACGTAAGCCTGCGAGGGGAACGAGCCTATACTGACTGGACGACATATGTACAGGCTCTCGTCGCTAGATTTGGTTCAAAAGCTTTTGAAGATCCACTTGCCGATCTCCGCAACCTCTAACAGGTTAGTAGTCTACAGGAGTATAAGAATGTCTTTGATGAATTATATCCACGAACGGGGATTCGTGAGGATCAAGCATTAAGTTTTTTCTTATCTGGTCTTATTGATGAATTACAAATGCCGGTACGAATGTTTAAGCCTACCTCTCTTGCGGATGCATATGCCTTGGCCAAATTGCAAGAATTAACTGTTGCGGCTATTCATAATAGACCAAAACCCCGTTTTACTTCTTCTCAATATACTCCACCTGCCAACATATATACTAAACATTTGGCAGTTACTACATCTAATGCAAAACCTACAGTATTATCTAGTGATGTGCAAGGCCAACCACCAGTTCTTAAGGGAGCCCCTAGAATAACAAATAAAGAAATGGATGAAAGGAGAGCAAAATGGCTATGCTTTTGGTGCGAGGATAAGTATACACCTGGTCATAAATCCCCCAAGAAACGGATATATGTTATGCAGCTACTGCATGAAGATGACGAGGAAGTAATTGATCCAAAATCGAATGAAGAAACTACAGATTTGCAGTTGTCTCTTCATGCGATGTGGGGTACTGAAGGTGCTCAAACTATGCGCATTAGAGGTTAAAGTCAGAAAAGAAAGTTGCGAATCTTGATAGATACAGGCAGTACACACAATTTTTTAAGTGCTAAGGCTTCAGCTAAATTGCATTGTGCCTTGGTTGAATGAGTTATAGCTCCTGTAAAGGTAGCCAATGGCCAAGTTTTGCAGTGTCATCACAGGTGCAAATCATTCCAATGGATAATGCAAGGAAGGGAATTTGAAACTGAGGTTTATGTGATTGAACTAGATACCTATGATCGGATTTTGGGAGTCCAATGGTTATCCACACTTGGTGAAATTAGCTGGAACTTGCAGACTTTCGAAGTGGTGTTTCAGTTGGACGGTACGGCATGCAAACTTCAGGGGGAGAGGTGGGACACAGAGAGTAAGCAACTGCATAGCCTCTCTTTATATTCCAGACAACTAAATGAGGAAGACATTGAGAATTTGGAGGAAATCAAGATCAGTTCTGTGATTTCCTTGGTGGGTGAATTTTACCCTCCCTCCTATTGTAGTGTTCACATGGAACTCATATGGACTGATCAGTCTTCAAACAACATCTAAGAAGGTTTTTCTTAGTTTTTTTCGATGACATCCTAGTATATAGTAAGAGTAAAGTTGATCATGTGCAGCATTTGGAGATGGTGTTTCAATTGATGAGATTTCACGAACTCTTGGCTAAAAAATCAAAATGTGTATTTGGATGTCAAGAGGTTGAATATCTTGGCCATGTTATCTCCGCAGCTGGTGTAGCTACAGATAAATCCAAGGTGGAAGCAGTGGCCTATTGGCCTACCCTCAAATCTGTGAAACAGGTACGAAGTTTTCTTGGGTTGACAGGATATTATAGGCTCTTTGTCAGGAACTACAGTTCAATTGGAAAACCTTTGGTTGACTTATTGAAGTCCACATCATTCACTTGGACGACTACAACACAAACTTCTTTTGAGGAATTGAAACAGACAATGGTTTCAGCCCCTGTCCTTGCCTTACCCGATTTTTCCAAGGACTTTGTGATTGAGACTGATGCATCGGGCGTAGGTATTGGTGCTGTCTTAATGCAGGAAGGTCATCCAATCGCTTATATCAGCAAGACCTTATCTCCAAGACATCAAGTACTATCGGCTTTTGAGAGGGAACTCTTTGCTATTTTATTTGCAGTCTGGAAATGGTGTCATTACTTGCAAGCAATGAGGTTTACTATTCTAACCGATCATCAAAGTTTACACTATCTTTTGGAGCAGAGGCTTAGCACACCAACTCAACAAGCTTGGATGGCCAAATTAATGCAGTTTGATTATATCATCAAATATAAGAAGGGCAGTGACAACACTGTGGCTGATGCCCTTTCAAGAATTTCGGATAAGTCTCTTCTTACACTGACTTCCTTCTTAATTCCATTGGATTTATTACAACAAATCCACGATTCTTGGGAATCCGATCCTCACTTAAGGCAGGTACTACAGGAGAAACGACAAGATTATCTTGCTCATCCTAAATATTCTTTAGAACAAGGGGAACTAAGACGAAAGGGGGGGTTAGTGGTGGGTATGGATGCTCCTTTACGGTCCAGATTTCTACAGATCTTCCATGCATCTTCTATGGCCGGACATTCTGGAGTTCTTCCTACATACAAGCGAATAGCTGCTGTCGTATACTGGCCTGGGCTAACCAAAGATGTTCGCGAGTTTATTCGATCTTGTTCTATATGCCAAAGGTATAAGGTCGATCCTTCCGCACCAGCTGGCCTACTTCAACCGCTACCTACTCCTACTTCATTATTTTCTGATATCACCATGGACTTTATCGAAGCATTACCCACGTCAAAAGGGAAAAATGTTATATTGGTGGTTGTGGACAGGCTGAGCAAATTTGCTCACTTCATGGCCTTATCTCATCCTTTAACTGCCAAGGTAGTTGCTATGGAATTTCTAAACACTGTCTTTAAGCTCCATGGATTGCCGCATACTATAACCAGTGATCGCGGTTCAGTGTTTTTAAGCACATTCTGGAAAGAATTATTCAGTCTACAGGGTGTTCAGCTCCAGTTCTCCACTGCCTATCATCCACAAACCGATGGCCAGTCTGAAGTGGTTAATAGGTGCCTCCAATGCTATCTCAGATGTGCTATCGGCGAACTTCTTCACTCTTGGGTTCAATGGCTGCCGTTAGCCCAGTTTTGGTACAACACCTCCTATCATTCTAGCATAAAAATGAGTCCCTTTGAGGCCTTATATGGAATTCCGCCTCCAATACATGTTCCATATTTTCCCCGTGACACCTCGGTTGCAGCGGTGGATATCTTCCTCAGGGATAGAGAGACAACGCTCCACATTCTTAAGCAGAATTTGAGCAAGGCGGCCGCTCGAATGAAGCATCAAGCTGACAAACACAGATTGGACCGTCGTTTTGCTATTGGCGATTGGGTTCTTCTTAAACTTCAGGCTTACCGGCAGTCTTCAGTTCGGAAACATCACCATAAATTCGAGCCTAAGTACTTTGGGCCTTATCAGGTGTTAGATACGGTGGGTGCGGTGGCATACAAGCTTAACCTTCCGTACGACGCTCAAATCCATAATGTTTTCCACGTTTCCCAGTTGAAGCCTTCATCTCCACCGCTTGGGCCTGTACCGCAACTCCCTACAATGTCTCACATTTGTGATGCCTTTCTCCAGGCAACTCTGGAGCGGCGTATGAGTCGTCGTCATAATCAGGCTGTGGCTCAGTGGTTAATCCACTGGGCAAATCATTCTCCTGCTGATGCCACATGGGAATATGCCGACGAGATTGAAGCTCGTTTTCCTTCCTTACTTGCGGACAAAGAAGCTTGAGAGTGGGGTATTGATAGACAATGCCAAGAATCGACAGCAAAACAGTATGCACAACTTAGAGATTAAGCAAGCTAAGAAGAAAGAAGGAAGAAACGTAAGAGGACGAATACACGTTTTAAAAAGAACAAATGAAGCAATTAAAGCCATGCCAGCTCGGATAAGTGGAATCGGCCACATCAACAAGGTGGTTGAAGTTGTTATGAACGGTTACAGCAACAGAAAGGAGAGGAATGGAATAAGAGAATAAATACAGGAAGCGAGAGTGATACGCAGGTGTGATGTATGTGAGTGAATGTAGACTCAATTAAGCTCCGGAGAGTTTGAGAGAGTGTGTATCTTCTTCTCTGTAACTTCCTCTGATCATTGTAATCATCTACTTACGATTGTATATATGATTCATTGTTCCTACATTCCTATTTGATTCCTATCACAGACCTTTTCTCACTCATGCTGAGACAATCAATGCAAGCTACACCACATGAATTGAATTTTTTTTTATCCATACACTCTTTTGGCAGGAAATTAGCGTGATATAAAGCATTTATTGTTAAAAAAATTAGATTGACACACCTAGACATTTAAAGACGTGAATTACTGATAGTATATACTAAATATATCCCCCGAAATCGGAATATACCCTGAAGATTCTTTAAACCATCCAACATCATACGGTGATGTCCCACTTTGAATGTTGAGTATAACAGGTCATGTTTTTCTATAAATTTCTAGCAATTCCAGACAATCACGGAGCACCCATTTCAAATTTTGAACAAACCCCTGAAACAAAACAACTTTTATTTCACTAGTAACATTCTATAAAAAGCTTATTGCATTACTATATATTCACACATAATTTCTGAGAACTCAGTTGCCAAATATGAGCACAGTCAATTTCAGAGTAGGATCAACTGTAAACTGAAACAAAAAATGTTAGAAATTTATCGAGGGAAACAGACATCTTCCTCTTCGTTTTCATCTTCATCCTCTATGAAAGAGTTGCAGGGCGAGTTTTCTGTGGTTACATTGCCTGCGCTGTCATCATTGTGTCTCCCAAAAAGATACGACATCGATAAATCATTGTAGGTGGAGCTTGGCTTTCTCAGGCCCTCTATAGTGCTTATTGCAGAAAGGGTGCTCCGATATATATCTACAGTTTCTTCCACGAGCAGCAACGTTGTCTCTAAGGAAGCATTTGTGCCTGCGTGGTCCACTGCAACTGCAGTTGATGGTTCCACCACCTCTGCTTCGAGAGGGAACAGAGACTCGAGTTTTGCCTCACACTCGTGGATTAACCTTGTTAGAGGTTCGGTTGTGAAGAATGGCTGGTGGAAAGCAAGCTGAGTGAAAGGCATGCTTAGCATTGCCCCAGTTCGTTTATCATATTTCTTCAATATCTTGATAAGGCCTATCAAAAAGTGCAGGAGGCAGTCCAGTTAACAAAAGCTTAAATTTTAATGGTAACAAAAGCTTAAAATTTGATACTTGATACTTTTAATGGTATCCACATCAAGAAAGAGAGCCATAGATAATACTTGATACTTTTAATGGTAACAAAAGCTTAAAGTTTGATTGACACGAACCAAAAGGGGGACAAAAGAGCATTGTTTACCTGCAAAGTTGAGGGAGCTGTAGCTTTTCAGAAGAACCATCTTTCCATGAATCGCAACCAAGTCTTTGTGTATCTCTGTCATAAACTCAAATTCAGTCTCCGAGGTAAACAATGCATGATCTCTCTCCTGCATTCGCCCAATTGTCTCCTTGAGGGACTGAGATACCAGTTATTGGATCAGAAACCACATTAAAAGAATAAAATGTGTCCGTCCATTCATGACAATAAGTAACTGAGCATGTGGCGTAGACACATTCTTCTGAATTGTTTTATGGTTTTCATTACAACCAGAAACAAAAGAAACGCAGTGGTGAGAGCCCCAATCAGCAGAAAGCTTGTATGATCACAACAATAGCTTGAGGTTTTATTGTTAAAAATTAAATCAGTGTGGACTAAAAGGTTTTATTGTTAAAAATTAAATCGACACATTGGAACCCATCTCAAGACATGTGTTGTTGGCCAATTCCTGTTAGTTCAAATAAAGCAGTCTCTTCAGGAATCAGAATAAACCATGGACATACTTTTATACCATCCAATATCATAGAATGAGGTCATTTTACTTGTTAGAATTCATGTTATATAGACATTATGTTCACAAGAAAATTACTCCAACTCAACTTCCCTCAATCTCATATCACACAATGGCACCATCTCTACCTCTGTCGAATCCCTAAAGTCAGCTTCCTATCAAACTCCATATATATATATATATGACTGAGATCTCCTTCTACTACACCATTGTAAATAAAATGTTGTGCTAATTTGTACTTCCTGGCCTTATATTGGGTCCTCTTGCAGGTTCGATTTCTCGGATGAGAAATGTTCGACGATTTCTACGTTGATAAGGGGAAGTTCTTCAGGCTATCCAAGTTTGAAAAGAAGTAAATTCTTAAAATTCCTACTCCTTCAGCTTCATGCATTCTAATCTTACTCAAGAACATGCTACGAGGAAAAAAAAGGTTTTATTTACACACATACACACATTTATATATATTTATTACTTTGAGAAGCTCAAGTTTTCTAGTTTGAAGTCATATTCTACAGAATGCAGTCAAATTATTCGTGAAAATAAATGAAAGAAAGATTTTTTTTTTTTCTCTCTTTTGTTTCCGTTTTTGGCTTCCAAATACAAAATTAAGCAATTTTTATTGCACCAATTCACAAAAAATTCAACTTCAACAAGAAAATATGAAAAGTCGGGTAAAGAATTTCATCCCGAAAAAGAACAAGATGAATAAATAGATCACATAAACAATAACTTCAAAAAAATAGAAGCAGAGATACCTGGAAACGGATGATGAGATCCTCCTCCTTGCCGACGTAGAAATCGTTGAACTTTTCAATTTCCCCGGTAAGAATCGCCACAAACCAGACCTGAAACTCCGGCAACGGAAGGCGCGGCGGCAGATAATCGGCGGAGGGTGCAATACTATTCAGTAGCTTCTTCAACAGCTTGTAGCGCAAGAATTTGTCCCTCCACTCCGGTAGGGTTTGCTCTAAGTGAATCCTAAATTCCCTCCCAAATTTCATTTCTTGTTTCAATATTTTTTCAGGCTAATTCAACAAAATTGTTGTAGTGATGGATATTGGAAAGGAATCAAACGTGGAAGATAATAACACGAAAAAGGTAAAAAGATTGAAGAGAGAATTTGGGTTTAGAATTAGGAATATAATCTGATCCAAAGAGAGAGATGTGGGCGCCCATCTTATTTATGCATTCACTCAAATTTGGGGATATTCTTGGTGGAAGAAATGATGAAATCAACAAATTTAAAACAAAAAAATAAAACTAAAAAACGGCAAATAAAGCAACAAAACCTAGCATGCTACACATAGCTAACCAAATAGACTCGCCCAATAAATTTTTGGTTACATATGAACCTAAATTATTCAATAGAATATGGTGTTTGATCTATTAACCGGTGCACGTATTGTATTTATCGCTAATGCTATACTACTACATTACTATATCTAGTGTAATATGTGTAAAACGTACAATTATGAATTATGTGTTTGCAATTTGGATATGTAGCGATTTATAAAATACATAACTAACTCTTAAATTCAAAATATATACATTTATGAGGTGTTTAGTTTTGATGGTTACTTTAAATAGATAAATATAAATAATATAAATTGATTCGTTGTCTATTTAGATGGATGCAATTTCAGAATATTCCAAGACCCTTGATAATTATTATCTTTTGGGCTAATTTTGCTTAATTTATATCTTATTCAAAGGGTAGGATTGGAGAAATTCTAATAATTCTTATCATTTGAATTAATTTTATTTGGTTCATATCTTATTAAAATAATGAAATTGAAGAAATCCTAGTAATTATAATAAAATATACTCAATTATCTATTTTATCAGTTATGAAAAGTAAACGACTTTTATGGAATATTTATGGACCTTGCAAAATGCAAACCAATTTATCAATTTTTAATTAGGGGTGACAAAATCGGTCAGTTCGATTAATAACTGAACTGATTGATCGGTTAACAGATTAAGAAATTACCCCAAACTCCTAACCGTATCGGGCAGTTGGTTAACCGAAAATAATGGATTTGGCCGGTCCCCTCCCCCCCCCCCCCAAAAAAAAATGAAAACTGCAGCATTTGCCGGGAGTCAAACCTAGGTGTATTGCTTGGAACGCAAGTCCTAACAGTTGGACTACAAACACTATGATGAAATATATCTTCATATTGGAATAATTATGGTAAAAATGTAAACAATATTAGCCCTGTAAACTTCAATCAAACAAACCCCAATTGAGTTGCCACCAACAAATGCATAGAGCACAAAAATCTATCCATATATCAATAAAATTAGCAGCTTTCAATTTGTGCCGCTCTTAGCTCATTCGTTAAGTTTCTTTATGGTTGAATGAATGAGTGAAAGAGTCAAAAGTGGTTCTTAGTTTGAGTAACCTGCAAATCACGAAAATGAATTGGATGATTTAGGATTAGACTGTCAAAAATTACACAAAGCCTCTACTCTAGCATGAAATATTTCGAAATTTACCATTTTTAATAGGTATCAAAAGAAATTATCATCAGACATCAGGCAATGCATCAACCACCAACGCAAATTGCCATTTCCCCCCTCCATCATTCAAAAATCAAAACAAACACAAATTATTAACATTTTTTACTTCTGTAAAAACATAATACACACAGCCTAAAAAAAGAATGGAGAAAAAAGGGTCATTGTACCGTGGCCGACGGTAGTTTCAGGTTCTTTGAGGAGAGAGACGAGCGAATGCTGAGAGTCGAGACGACGAGCAAGGACTCACCGGCTGAGACGCGTCGAGTTGTCGACGTCGATAAGAAAAGGGCACTGGAGTGGCGAGAGATTTTTAAAGCTTGAAGTTTAAAATGAAATTTGTGAATTTTGAAAGTGAAATAAAATAAGTTCGAAATTTAGGGGCTGAATTTGGTATGGGGAATTGGGTACTGGGTGGGCAAAATTCTTGATTTAGGATATGATACATTAAAGGTTCCCAAAATGTAACTTTTTTTTTTACATTACAGAAATGGGTAAGACGCATGCCCGAAATGCGTTTAGGTGAAGACGAATGCGCAAAATGCGTCTAGGTGAAGACGCATTACGTGAATGCGTCTTTCTTCATGGTAGAAGCATTCCCCAAATGTGTTTTACTAATGCGTCTTAAATACCCTCACACACATTCTGTGCGTATTCTTCACCATTTGCTTCCGAAAGTTAGACACAAGGAGATTGAGTTGTCCATTTTCTTCAGTTTCGTGTCTGATTTAACCAAGGTATGATTTCTATGCTTTGTATAATACTTTTATATATGTTTTTACAAGTTATTTACATTGTGATAATTGTTATATCTTGATTAGTTTGTATTTGTTTGAGTTAGTTAATTTTT
>JAYDZE010029983.1:0-27388 GCA_034509125.1 Monilaria moniliformis
GATGAGTGTGAGAGTATGGAGATGTGTGAGTTTCACATCCTCATTTTGCCTCAATTTATAGGCAAAATTTGCCAACCCACCTCACCCCCACCACTACCCCGACCACCACATGCATCCACTCCCACCCACAACTCTTCATTTATTTAATTCACATGTGAATTGCACCTTTTGTTCTTTCCAAAATCTGCATTGTATAATCAACTCACATTCATTTATTAAAAAAAATAAAAAAAATTAGGTGGTCCGCCGCAATGGCGGACCACCTTTATCGCTGCCTGATCACGGCCGCCGCAGCCTGGCCACCAGCCGCTCCAGCGGCTAAAAGCCCGACTATGGTGCGGCTGCCTCGCCCCCATCCCCGCCCCGCCGCGGCCGCCCCTCTTTTTCTCCCTTTCACGTCACCGTTAAGGATGCTCTTATATAACCACATCTATTTTACAATGTGATTTAATGTCTCATTTTTTTGTGTGTCATTCACCGCGTCTCACCTCTAAATTAATTATTTTAATAATTTTTGTTATAAAAATAAATTTTATTATAATATAATATATCGTAATCAACATTTATTTGAAAAACTTAAATTAAAAAAATTATATACCCTAATTTTAAATTTATTAACTCTAATAGTCAATTTTTATCTAATAAATTCTAAAACAATAATTTATACTCTAATTGGAGCAATAAATTGTTGAACATTAGTACAGTATCCAACTAAAGTATACAAAATTGAAATTAAAGAAAAAAATGAAAAAAGAATATATGAAAAATGAAAGCGATATCATCCAGAATCCAAGACTACACAACTTAATTGTGAACATGTCTAAAGAATTTATACTCACAGCCAACAAGCATCTCTACCTTATTGGCTCGATTATCATGAATCTCAAGAAAAAATTTACACCTTAACTGGATTACAAAACAAGCTTATTTTGAATTGGTGAAACGCTAAACAAGTCTATTTGCGATCAACTCATTATTTAGACCAGGCTACATTATCAATCTCGGCTTGCGCAGCTCTGTACAGCTCCAATCTCTTAGCAAGAGACAGACGCCGCTGCATAATGGCTGGATCCTCGTCCAACAGCTTACCCAACTGTCGTCCCTGTAAAGCAGCCAAGACAGTTTGACAATCAAAACGAGCTTTTCTCGAGCCCAGCTCCAAATAGCTTGTTTCATTTACAACCCTATTTGACACGTGACATGAACAGATGAATACCTCTTTTTTGCCTAATTCGGTGAAGAAATGATCGAGCAAGCTGCGTTTGGCCTCGCGGACTTGACAGTAAACGACAGACTTTGGAATGGAGTTCCTCAGGCCAGCACAGACCATATTCACGTAAGACAACACGGTTGATCCTATACATACAAAAACGTACAAACCATTCATTTATGATCAAACTCAAAGAGTTAGAAGTTATCCAAATTTCCAATATCGCAAATTCTGTCCTCACCAATTCTTCTGAGGTAGGAATCGTTATATCTGTCGAAAATGGAATGTGTTGGATTGCCGCCTTTCTCAACATCCTGGGGAAGCTTGCGGAAGAAATCCACGGTTAAGTAACTGCATTCCATTTCTACTAGCTGTAGAGTTGCTCTCTTGCTTTCTTCCTTCATCCTGTCTAATGATTCGATGGCAGCGTTGCCGACCTCCACCCTCAGAGAAGGGTACTGTTTCAGCTCCTGCAGCCAACTATCACTTAGCATATGGAAGATATTCAACACTAATAATAGCTCGTAAATTATTGAATTTTGACTAAATTATGATTTTGCACACCAACTTAAAAATCTGCCAAACTATTACTGAACTTTCAATTTCACATGATTTTTTCTAATGAATAGGACTCCGGCCCAATTTAGGGCTAACACGGTAGCTTGAAAATCCAAGGTGGCCAAATCGGCCAACATTACTTATCAAACGACTGAAATTGCATTAAAAAGCACATGATTAACTGAATTCAGATTGAATATGAGGGCCTTATTAACTTAAAAATCCATCAAATCAAAAGTTCAGTAATTGTCAGGTTTTATAAGTTGGTGTGCAAGACTTAAATTTGGTCAAAGTTCAGTAATTTAAATGTTATTATTCTTCAACAGGACTATTTGACTTACTGCAGTCTCGTTGATGGACTTATGAATTAGCTCCTTCAGTATTCCATGAACCTGATATAGCAATCGGACTTAAATGTGTTTATGTAATACATATAAAGAAAGATAAAAGAGGCAAGAATGAAGTGTTTACAGCATCAACAACTGCCTCTGCAGGACCTTTGATCGTGATCAAGGCAGTTTCAATCAGACGGCGGTAACCCTGTTCGGGTGCTATAAGATGAGGCTGATATCCATCAGCTTCAGTTATTAACTTCCTAACATTCTCCATGGCAAGATGCTTGTCAAACTGCAAGCGTTTCAGTGCAGCAGGGAGTTGGTTGTCGAAGACGCTGTATATCTTATCACCACCAGGTCGCCTACAGAATCATGTCACAATAAGTATAGTGAGTATAGAATAAGAGAAAGGTAACGAAGACAAGATGCAGATGCATACACTCCATCAAGATGTTCTTTGAAAATCCCATCGAATACGCGGCAGATCTCCATAATCATGTACAACTTACCCTGCAGTAAATTCAGGGGTTAGAAAAAGAACGTTATTCAGAAGATTAGAACACAATATTGAAGAGGCAATGAAGGTGATAGCTACTCACCCCGGCATCAGTTGCAATGGGCTTTCCTAGACGACTCAACTCGGTTTCTAGATCAATGATGGTTTTGTTGATGAGGGACTGAAGGCTTGGAATTCGAGATTTGATAACAATTTCCAAGTGCTATCATGAAGCACCCCAAATTAAGCCATAATGAATTATAATATAGAAACTTAACTTTGATAGAAGCAACAAAAGGAATGACTCGAATAAGAGAAAGGCTGCCACAAGCTTTGTTTTGTAGGCCTTGATCTAAAGGCAAATAAATCAAGCATGTTTCAGGCTAAAGGAAAAGACACCACTTCAGCATTCTTGGCCCCATATAAAGGCCACAGAAATTCACTTTCAAGTATTATGTTACAAATTTTTTTTTTTTTTAGTTTATTATGTAGAGACTAAATAAATATCTGGAAACCAACAAGATTTGGCTCAAGGTCAGCTAGTTATTTAATTTTCTTACTCTGGATAGAATTTTCCCTAGATGTTCAGAACCCATCCTCTGAGCAAGATGTTTGTATTCTGGGGTTTCAGAGAAATAATCGCGCTCTCTACGCCTAGCGGCAATCATATCAACATTTTTGTTAATGTCAGCTTGAGACCGGTTAACAACACCAATCCATGGAAACTGCAGCTTATACGCTCTTCCTTCCAGGATCTAGAATGACAAACAAACAAAAAGAAAAATCATGATATACTTCTCAAACATATGTCTGGCCATTTATATGAAGTGTTCAAACAAGTGAAATTTTTTGGTAACTCAATTGGGATAGAAAAGTCATAACCACCTCTAGGGGGTGTAAAATATATATAATGGGATACACATACATATAGCAGCAGGGCAAAATCATCAGAGAACTGCTGGATAATGGAAGTTATAATCAAGCACAATGGTCATTTGGCTCTAGATTGCAAGTTGGAATGTATATAATTGATCAAAAGTAGTAGCATTTCAGATATAGATTGAGCAGCAGCGATTAATTTAAGAAAGAAAGGACAAACTAATAGTTTTCCATATGACAAGATAGCATTGAGTAATAAAAGGCAAGCTTCAAATACACAGATTCCTCTCAACTAGTACTGGATAATACAGTAAAAGTAGTGGCCCACCATTCTAAACTTACATCTACAGCATCCGTACCCTTGTCCATGAGATCAATCTTTGTCAAAACTCCAAATGTTCTCTCGCCTAAAATGATAAAAACATAGATGTCAGAAAGAATTAGGGAAGAAAAAACTTATAGAGTGGGAGGATGGATCATGCTCAAGTAGTAATGATGCATTCATAGGGATGAATCCTCAGTAAGTCATACCTTTTGGATCAACTTCACGGGATATCTTAATAGCATCAGATGTTGCAAGATCTTGGTTGGCAGGAGAAACTGCCAAAATAATACAGTTGGGCTGCATTTGGTAGATTTAACAAAAATAAACTGATGAAGCAGTCACTTTGTACTGAAAATGAAACTTAATATAACCATAGCTGAAAAAAAGAAAAAGAAAAAAATGAACGTCTTGGGCATAAACATAGAACTACATATTAGTGCAGGCAGCAATTAAATAGCTTCTAAGCTTTGTAAAAACTGAAGCAAAAACCTGACTTGCATTTCAATTCTATAATTTGATAGCAAAAGAAAACAAAAGACTGTAAATCCTTCTACATGCAGGATATTATTAGTGCAACGTCAATAATTATACCAGGCCTCTTTAGAAATGTGGAGCATCTTATGAACCACTTTCTGACTCTACATTTATGGCAAAAAAAACTCCATATAAAGTAAATACCTTCTCAATATAAGACCGCACCATGTTCTCAATGTCCGTCACAATGGTTTCTGACTGGCCCTCTATCATATGCGCACATTTAACATTTGGTTATTCCCAATAGTATGTATAAGCGATAAAAATAGAACTATCTCTCCAGATTACATGATAAATTTGAAGGGGAAAACTCACCAACAGCCACTTTCGTAAGGCCAGGAAGATCAATTAATGTCAAATTCACAACTGCAGTTTCAAGATGTACACAAATTAGTTCCTATTAAATAAACAAACAAGGAGAAAACAAATCCATAGCATTCTAAAAGAGTCCATTTATATTCATATGATAGAGGATGAGGAAACTATAGATACAATTCGATGACTTTTTACTCTTACTGTAACTTCAAATGCCAAAATTTAAGCAGCAATCTTTCCAACCAAACAAGTACTTCTTTAACAATGCATAAGCTACTATGCTTCTCATGCGGAACTTCTATCCTTCTAGTTCATCTTCTTGTCTTCCCTCCCTCACCTTTTATGTGCAGTTATTACAATAGAATGGGAGAGTGGATTATATGCACTAATTTCATATAAATCTTTCATTTTTACTGTTGCTAGGCTGAGAATTATTTGATGTGAATGAATCCAGATGTACACATGAAATGACAAGACCTACTACTGATACTGAAAAGGATATTACCACACCAGTACAACTGAATTTCAGAAAGTAGAAATGACCAATAGCTGCTACAGACTCACCATTAGGAGAATAAATGCTGAGATATATTGGAACTGCTGATATTTGTTTACTGCGTCCCGTCTCGCGGTCGGTCTCATCCGCGATCTCCTTTCTCACAGCAGCTAAACAAAGCGGATCAGCATCAATGATCAGAATATGTTTACATACATTTACACATATATAACATAGACCCAAAACTTATTTACAAGTGAAAGACACAAAAGAGAACACTCACCGAAATCAGTGAATCTCTTCCTAGGAAGATGTCCGAACTCTGCATATTCGCGACCTTCATCAATCCGATGAAGCTGCAACACAAGTGGACGTCGAGTAACAATACCTGTGCTTTGCACACTAAATCAATTCCGATGTTCATGGATATTAATATCCATGAGTCATAACGAGACAATTTCTACAAAATGCCATTGCATATGGTGATACAGAAATAAATAATAAAACACTAGTTACCTGATCCACGAGGCAAAAAGTCTTTCCCAACAATGCTCTCCAGCACAGAGGACTTTCCAGAGCTCTAGAAACCATAAACATCATTGTCACTTACCACAGTTAATGATAAACTATATCCAAGGAAAAAAGGAGAAATTTTATTCCATGACAAATACAGGCTATCAATATTAAGACAACGATACACTGCGAACTACTCAAGAATAAAACTAAATAGTCGACGGCAGAAATATCGATCAATAAATTCCAATTTTCAAACAATAAATAAATAAAGGCATTCAAAACGATTAAAAAATCGACGATGATGCAGAAACATCTATTGTGAGAATAAATTATATCGGTAGAACTCGCTTCTCCGCTCAAAATTGATAAGCATCACAGACTCGTAAAGGCGGATTTGATTCGAGGGGTAAATTCCGATTACCTGACCACCGACGACGGCAATTGACGGTAGGGCATCCCAGAGAGTGGGCAGCGCGCTCTCTTCGCCGTGATCGCCTAGCGCCGTGCATGCTCTCTGCAGTCTGTTAACTAATGCTATCAGATTCTCCATGTGGAGCTCAGTTCACACTCAAATGTTAATCGGCAGCCACCCAAGCGCACTGCGATCAATTTAATTTTGGGAAAAAACAAAAAACTCAATTTGTAAAAATAAAATTGGACAGTGTTAATTAGATGAGGAGAATTGGAGAAAATGAAAGGAAAAGAAGTGCTCAGGCGATGGCAGTTGCGGGGTGGCGTGGCGATGAAGGTGTGGTTGCAACGGAAAAGAGAGCTGCAGACTCATTCTTCGTCGCCTTTTGAAGTTTCAAACGCTGCATGGAAACAGCGATTCTCTTAACAACTCGGCCCATGATATGATTTGCTCTACATTTTCTATATATATTTTTTTATGTTTAAATAATAGAGAACCGAATATCCTATCCATTTGGCAATGAACTAGTATACTAGTCTACCACCCTACACAATATATATGAAAAACTTGGTATAAAATTAATATATCAATATTAAAATTTAACTTTTAATGTTTATTGATTCAAAAGCTGAACAAACAACAAAACACAAACTATATACAGACTCAAAAAAGTTAGTAAAATGAACCTAGATAATTTTGAAATGTAAATCACAGTATATAGAAATTTATTTTAATACCTAATAACAAAAATCATTCAAATAAACACGCATTATAAACTAATATTGTTCTATTCAAAAACAAACAAAATAATTCTGTTTCCACTTAATTTTATACCTTTGCAAATAAATACCTAAGTATTTTTAATTTTTGCCACTGGCACTTTGCAAGACAAAATTGAAATATATACAATACTAAATTATAATAAATCGCACACTAAACGATGTCATGCAGTTAATTTTCGATTGCCTCAATTGCAAAATTTAGAAATAAATCATATTTCCTCAAAAATGTTTGAAAGTGAGATCGAAATTGCGAAATGGGTATAAGTTCCATGATTTATTTTACAATCACCCCATCATATAACAATTGTTTATAATTATGAATTTTTAAAAGTGTGCTGTAACTTATGCATAATCTTATCTAGTATTTGGCTTTTAATTTTATTAACTACATTTCTAAAATTTGAATATATACTAATTAATTGCCACTTAATTCCTTGTAATTTATTCGTCACTATTTTTTTGTGTTTTAATAATATTTAATTGAATAAAGGATTAATCAATTCATCAAAAATAGATACATTATTATTATTATTACAAATAATATTTTCAGACATTCTTTTGCAATGTGGCCATTTTGTAATCTAGTTTTTGATATAAATTAGATAATATGCAATAGGATGTCTTTTATAGTTGTATTATTATTTTGTATTAATAAATTTTGTACATATATTAAATATGAATGCACAATACAAGAAATCAAAATATTATAAATATAAAAAGTAAAAGAAATACAAAAAAAAAAGAAAAAAGAAAAAAGAAAATGAAAAAAGAAAATTAAAGAAATGTTTAATCACGTGCAAAGAAAAATAAATAGTATGTACATAATAAATATAAAAACAATTAATTTGTTAAAATTTAAATAATTATAATATTTTTTTCAAATTTACTTTTTACATATTATATACCAAATTAAAGGACTTTCGTGATCTTTTATTTCAGATGCATATATTATCCAAGATGCAATCACACAACAATAGTAAAAAATTGTCTTATTTATTATAATGAACAAATAGAAATACATAATTTGAAAAATGAAATTTTAGAATTAATAAAATTAAGAAAAGTAAAAAAGTTTAAAATACGGTTCTTAACATGCAACTAAATAAAAATTGTAAAATATATAATATTTTAAAATTAAAAAATATATATCATCACTTAAAAATTTAAAATATAAAATATTTAATATGTTAAAAAATTTAAATTATCATAACTTGGTCATTTTAAATTCATTTTTACATATCATATATTAAATTAAAGATGCAGATTACATATTTTATCCAAAACATAATTACATGAAAATATGAAAAATTATTAGAGAAAAAAATTATGCACAACAATAGCAACCCATTAATTTATGCAGTTGTGGTGGTCGGGGGATTACATTTGTTTTTTCAACTTGTGGAGTTTCGGCAGTTTTGATTTGAGAAATGTTGAGTAAATTTTTTCCTTAAATTTCAATTTTATCCTTTAAATTTGTTTTATTTATAAATTAATTGGCTTTATATATAGTATGATTTTTGTGCTTTCATTTTAGTCAGTAACGTCTCTTCCCAAAAATCTGGCTCAAAAATAAAAATATGATTCTAATCGACTACTCTCTGTTTCTTAAAAGTGTTTTTCCTGTTATATTTTCAGTAAACTACACAAAAGGTTATTAAGGGTGTCATATCTTTCCGATAATCATACTAAAAAATTGACATTTGCAATATATATACTAAGATATAATATCATTTAAGATAAATTTAGACTTTTTCGCATATTTTTGGACAAAAATGCCCAAAACCCTGCGAGGGCATTTCACTCAAATTTTTCTCTCTCTCCTGTAACACAAATTTTCTCTCTCATCTTTCCTCTCTCATCCGTCTCTCTTTAAATATTCATTCTCTCTCACTTTTGCAAAAGTTTTATCTTCTCTCTTCATCTTTACACATTTCGTGCATATTTATTTGAGTCAAGTTATAACATTTCTCCCCACTAATTAGACTTTCTTACATAAGTGAGTGAAATTTGAAAGGAAAGTCACATAAAAGGAGTGAGTGAATTGAAGAAGCATCTAATAGCCTATCTTGGATATATGACTTGAAGGAGATACCCTTCACACTACACATGTTTGATCACAATCAAGAATTATCAACTACGAGTATTGATCATGCTGGCAATTTTCTCACTAACATCAAAAAGGAAAAGACCATGCTACTTATAAAAGTCACAAAATGATTTTGAAGAATTTGGACTAAAATTTAATGCCACATTAAAATTTGCACATGCAAAGCTTCATAAGTCGAACTTGAGCTTTTAAAGCACAAGCATTTTCACCATGTTTTTTGGTTTTGTACTGCACAAATGGTCTGTGAAATAGTTTTCAGGGTTATGGCCCTATCATCAAAATCTTGATTTTCTTTTTCTATTTTCGGATGGAAAATCTCAAAATCATCTTTTTTCAACTTATTTGTGGGAAGGTAAATCATCTTCGCTCATAAATAAAAATTCATCTTTGAATTCTACTGTTATTTACAGCACAACATGAATTGTGTAAAAATGATGAGAAAAAATGAAAATGCAGGAAAATCTTTGCACGCCATGGAATTTGCATAATTTGCAGAAGAGAGAGAGAATGAGAATTTGTATAAGAGAGTGGGAAGAGAGGAGAGAGAAATGAGAGAGAAAGAAGAGAAAGTGGAGAGAGGAGAGAGAGATGAGTAAGAGAAGAGATGAGAGATGAGAGATGAGAGATGAGAGATGAGAGAGAGAAAGAAATTGACTAAAATGTCTTTGTAAGGGTTTGGGCATTCTTGTCCAAATATATGCAAAAAAGTGCTAAAGTAACTCAATCGATATTATGTCTTATTATAGTTACCGCAAATGACAATATTTTAGTATAGTTACTACAAATGTGTGATCCCCTTAATATAATTACATTTTTTTTTGTAGTTCACTCTTATATTTTTGTTGTTGGGGTTTTACCTTAAGTGTGCACTTTCACTACAAAAGTGCTCGCACAGCACAACACAGAGTGTACACACCATTGCACAACACACTTACACAAAGTGCTATACAGGTTTGTGTGTAACACTCCGTGCGTGCATGTCATGCGCCCCGACCTCTGCATGTTGCGCACTCACGTGACAGAGCCAATCGGCGCCTCACATGCAACACACTTCTCATTGCTGCGAATGGGCTTCGTTTTGGCCTTTTATTTATATTTTTTTATTTACTTGGAAAATCGAATTTTTAATTATTTTTTTAATTTTTTTGTCTATATAGCCGTTTATAAATAGAATTTAATTAACTTTTTTTTGGTAATTAGCCGTTTCCAATGGCTATCAACCCCCTTATTTATTTATTTATTTATTTATTTATTTTTATTCATTTTCATATCAATAAATATCCTCTCATATTTCACTAACTTTCACCTCACAATTCCACAACTTCTCCAATTTCTCTTCAAATTCTTTCCAAATTCTCTCCAACTTTCAAGAATTTTGTGTTTCAAATTCGAGCCAAGAATCCATATGGAAATTTCATCGGCAATTCCTCCCACAATTTAGACAACTAGTGCAACAAGTTTCTCGCGATGGTTCACAACGTCAGGGCGGTTACAATGGATTATTTTTGCAGAATTGAAGTCGGCCAATCAACCTCAACCAAGGAGGTACATTCACCGCGATCGAGAAGCCATAGCCGCTTGTCTTGTGGAGGATTATTTTTCCTGCAATCCGCTATGGCAATCAGGTGTATTTCGACGCCGGTCTCGTATGCGCAATGATTAATTCATGCGCATAGCGGATACGTTGACCGCTTATGAGAAGTTCTTCCAGCAGCAGGCGGACACCACGATACATCAAGGGTTATTGATGTTGCAGAAGTGTACATCGGCCATCCGAAAGCTAGTGAACGATGAATCTGCCGATAATTTCGACGAGTATCTACACCTCGCGGAAACTACGAGGCGAGAATGCTTGAAGTGATTCCTCCACATCATAAGCGACGCATTTCGGTCGTGAATATTTGAGGATGCCAACAACCGAAGACTTTCATAACCTTCCCCAGCATATGCTTGGAAGCATTGATTGTATGCATTGAGAGTGAAAAATTGTCCAAATGCATGGTAGGGGCATATACTAGTAGGCACTAGGACTCTCATCCGACAATTGTCCTATATGTAGTCATTGACCAAAGACTATGGATTTGACATGCTTTTTATGGTGTTCCCAGCTCCAACAACGTCATCAACCACACCGACGTCTTCAACGACTTGTTGCATGGTAGGGCATCGACGATACGATTTTGGGCAAATGGTTCTCGCTACGATATGAGATATTATCTCGCTGACGACATCTATTCGAAATAGCCAATGTTCGTGAAGACATTTTCATGTCCAATCGACCCCAAAATACGTCGTTTTGTGCAGGAATAGGAGTCAATGCAAAAGGACTTGGAACGAGCCTTCAATATTCTCCAAGCACGGTTCACGATCGTCAAAGGTACAAGACGATTGTGGAACAAAGATGTTCTTGCCGACATCATATATGCGTGCATCATATTGCACAACATGATGGTCGAGCGTGAAAGATTGAAGGTCTCTGAATTTTTTTACGAAGAAACGACTGGCACCTTGAGCTCCTCCACCGCAACTGACAATCCAAATCGAGGTGCACCAAAGTCATTTCGAGTGTTCCAACAACGTCATGAGTCTAGTCACGATAAGAATGCTCACCCTACTCCAACAAGATCTAGTTGAAGAAATTTGGGCGCGATTCAGTCCCCTCGATGAAGAATATAGCAATATTGTTTTAATTAAAGGATTTTAATTATGTAGTCTTAAAATTTTAATTATGTAATTTTCGGCTTTAATTATGTAATTTTCGGTTATGATTATGTAATTTTCGGTTTTGAATTATGTAATTTTTGGTTTTAATTAAAATCATATATTTAATAAAATCGCATATCAATTTAATTATAATATACAATTGACAAATTATATGAAATAAGAAATGAGAAAAATGAACTATAGTTGTGAATTGCTTATAGTGCTCCACAATTATGGGGTATTTACATATAGTGTTTTTGTGTGTAAAAGTAGTTGTGGACCCATATACTATAGCTGTGAAGTGCTTATAGTGCGTGATTGTTGTGGATGCCCTAATGTTTTTATAAAAAAAATTCTGTTTTTATCATATTACCTTTATCTGCCCAATAATTTGGTTGAAAATTAAAAATAATGTAAGATGAACATCCGCAAAGTAAGTATACAATTGTGGCGTTAGAGTTATAATAGTCAATTTGACCTAATTGGTCGGTTAATCGAACCGAAAACACCCAATTTCAAGAATCGAAACAAAACAGAACTTAACTTTGATTAGCTTATTAACTGATCAATTATAACCGACCGCTTAGTCGGTTAATCGAATATAACCGAGATAACATCCAAGCACATGTATGTGAGCAATTATCCATATTTATTGAGTTTGTCATATATAGAGCCTTCCTTGGTCTCTAGTCGATGTGAGATTCTGGGAGTAGTGAAGTTGTAGTTTTTTGTTAGGTATGTCTTGACAGTGTCTCACATCGAATATGATAATAATGTACTCTTCGAAAGCTATGTACAAAAGAGTAGGTCCGTTTTCTTTGAACCTTATACCTTCCCCGGCCTTTCTCAACCTTTTAGCTAAGATCTGGTATTTGGGCCATCGGCCACTTGATTGTTAAATTTATTTTCTAAAAATAAAATATAATTTTAATATTAAATTAAAATTCTGATTATTAATTAGTTATTTCAGTTTAATGGGTTGGTTATCGATTATAACTTATAACCGATGAAACTTTAAATTAACATTAACTGTAACACCCCTTATTCTATAGGTAAACTCACCGAATAAGTGATGTCACATTCCAATATCGATGACACACATAGTTTTTTTTCTTTATATTTCAACTAATATACATTTACGATCTTTAAAAATTGTACAACCTAACTATATCGCAGAAGACTGAAACATAATATGCCACAACTTCTATTTTACATTACATATCGATCACTAGTGACTCTCCAATGATGCAACCACACTGACCATTGTCAAATCTTTGTTTCTTACCCTGCAAGGGGGGAGAGGGAAAGAGGAGCGAGTTCAAAAGCTTAGTACCGACCTCCAAGCTATAGAATCAATTTCTCAATCAAGACAATGTTTTTATTATTATTCTTTGTTAAATCTTATACAATATTTATCTTATTCTTTGCTCATTTTTCTTATGCATATTGTGTATCATTCTATTTAATTATATATTTATCATTTACTTTTATGACTTTTTACGAATCACTTATAACACCTTTTTGTTTCTCATCATTTTATAATTCTACATGATATCTTATAATCTTTTATATTAACATATATTCTTTAATTTATTTCATTTCTTTACACATTCCATATAGTCTTATTTCATTTACATTTCTTTCTGTATATGGACATATTACCTTGTAACATTTAAATTCATTTGATTTCCTTTCTTCGTTCTTATATCTTCTTTTGGTAAACTTATTATAATTACTCTTAGTTTTCTGAATCCTTATTCACTTGTTCTCACTTTTAGTCCTTATTTTTCTTATACATTAATCATAATAACTGTTTCATTTTCTCTTTTTCACATATCTTATTCTTTATCTCTTCTCTTATTTTCGTGTAGCATTACTTATATATATATATATATATTATTTTTTATAATATTTTATTTCCATTAGTCACATAGAATTTATTCTTTTCAAAACTCTTTGTATAACATCTTATTTTCTTTACTTAATCATATTTATCCATATATTGTCTTATATATTCTCATATCGATTTTGTTAGCTTATATAACTTCTTATTTTCAATTTCTCACACATATCATATGTACATTTACATGTTATCAATTATTACCTCATAATTATACTTAGTTTCAATAAAATCATATTTCTTTTCATGTTTTACTGGTCTTATCCAATATCTACTTATTGTTTACTTGTGATCAGGTATAGAATAATAGTATTCACCTATTATCACTTATGATCACTTAATACATATTATTATCATATGGGCATTAGATCATATTGTATATCACATTATCATATTTTCTTATTTCACTTCATATCATATCACGTCACTTATCAATGTATAGCCTCAATGTGCTCGACGTCACATATAGGTACACGGACCACTAGCCTTGTAAAGACCCACATATCATATCACATCATGTCATATGGCCCAATTTGGGCGCATATAACCCATTTGGGGTGAACACATATATTATCATATCATATCATATCAATACCCCCGGGTAGGGCCCGATCGGGTCCGAAAAAAATTCTCGAGCCTGCATCATGATGCACAAATGCAGATACTATGGCATGCCAACTACATCAAATGCATGTGACCAAGCAAATATTACATTTGATCAATTACATTTACCTTTTATTCATATTTCCACATAGATTTCTTTATCATAATCGTTTCTCATCATTATCGTATTTCATATCTTTTTCCTTCTCTTATTATCATATATTCATTTCCATAGTAATTTCACGTTGATTCACATTTTAACCACATTCTTTATCTCATAATTCTTTTTAACAAACCTACTGTGGTATTTATTTATGTTATCAATGTTTTAAAATTGCTAATCTTATTTAGAAAATTTCCAATTAATTCAAATTTACACTTACTCTTATTCTATATCATATTTCCAAGATCAAATCATATAAATAAACTCATTAATATTATAAACTTAATTTCACCTTCATTTTCACCAACTTACTAAATATTAAATTATGCTTTAGTTATCATCAAATAACCCCATTTCTATGCTTAGCTCACACCATACTTGACATTTTTCTCCTTTCTTAAACATGGCATTATCATTTCCCTATAAGCTTTCAAAGTACACATTCTAATCAAGTTCTAAATTAACTTATTTATGCTTAATGAATTCTCAATAAATCATATTATGCATTAAATCAAATCTAAATTACATATCCGCATTCAAATTAATCAAATAAAATTTAAAACACTTTAGTCTCACACCCTATGATTTTCGGCCATTTCCAAGAATTAATAAAACTTTGATTTCAATGTAATTTCTATTTCAAAACACGTTTACTCACAATAATTAACATATATCTAGGGATAATTCATCCCTTTAATCACTATAATTCAAAAATCATCAACTCTACACCATGTTTTTTGGTCAATGCACATTTAATCTTAGACTTTAATCTTCATATGTTTCTTTATTCAAATCATATTTTAACACATTAAATATCATGTATCTATAACTATTTTAAATATTTAGCAACTAAATTTCACCATTATAGCAACGTAACTCTCGGTCCTATCAAGATCTGCATGATAGGATCTTATAGCCTTGCATCAAATGATCAAATCTTACTTATGCTAAACTAAAAATCACATTTTCATCAATTAAGTCCAGAAATAAATTACCCTCCTATACCAACATATAAAACCCGAAGCCTACAGCCAGTGGCGTATCCAAATTTTTTGATATAGGGGTGCGAGTCGTGCGACAAATAATTACATAACAAGCTAAAAAAAATAACACTTAAAGAAGTACATCTTGAAATTTTATTCAATTTTAATAGGCTTTAGTGTTTGCGTTTATCTCTATATTCTGTAATTATTGTCAATTGAAGAATAATGGACGAGTATTAGTAATGGTCTAATGTATTAGTAATGAGTTAGTATCAGTAATGAACTCTTTCACACGCAAAATAATATTGGAATTATGCTAAATATGGACATATAAATAAGTAATATTATATAAATATAATATAATATATTAATACTATTTAAAAAAATGGGAGTACAACTGTACCCCCTTGTTCTAATGTGGCTACGCCACTGCCTACAGCCCCTATAAACTCAATATTCTTTAAATTTCAAACTATAGAAACGAGCTAGGGTTAGAGAACTACCTCGATATAATCTCGTAACGTGATTGATGAACAATTGGACGATAAATGTAGTTGGAATTGAAGAAAAATTTCTAATCAAGTAGAGAAGAGAGAGAGTCGGCGGTATTCTTTGAAAGAAATAGAGAAGTGGCGTTGATAATACTAAGTGTATTTGTCTTGAAAGAAATAGAGAAGTGGCGTTGATAATACTAAGTGTATTTGTCTTCACATTAATATTTTATTACATGGCCCCCTTTTTGGACAAATGGCAAAATTTAATTAATATACATATGTCTTT
This sequence comes from Monilaria moniliformis, assembly GCA_034509125.1. Classification (NCBI taxonomy): domain Eukaryota; kingdom Viridiplantae; phylum Streptophyta; class Magnoliopsida; order Caryophyllales; family Aizoaceae; genus Monilaria; species Monilaria moniliformis. The sequence goes on from JAYDZE010029983.1 coordinate 16,098, forward strand.
ACAATTCTAGTCTATTCTACTTCCTTGGACTTAAGTGAAGACATAATATCTTCTTAGTCATAGCAAAATAAGACTATCTATACTAATTGCTATAATTTTCGATATCGAAATATTTGGCGATTAACCTTAATTCAGCGTTTATCCTAACAATTGAATATTTCCCAACAAAACGTAATTTAATCCATATGATAATTCCAACATTTAATTTCTATAAATCCTTGATCATATAAAAATTATGATATTCTCTTATTTTAATTAATTTTATTTATTATCATTTACAATTATTGAAAAATCATCCGAAAACCCTAACTTGCGAAAATTTTCACATTAGTATATCTTTTTCTGATTTGACCCTATTTTTGGGATGTTACAATTCATCCTCACTTAAAAGAATTTCGTCCTCAAATTTCATTCCATTCATTTGGTATTATGCCAATTTCACACATTCTATCAGAAGGTAGCGTATTATCACCTTACACGCTATGCTACACTATCACATTTCTTCATAAGATTTCACATATATTCGCATGCATATTCATGTATGCCATCTCATGGCATCATATTACTTCCCTTTCTTTATCATATATGATATAGCTTCAAAAGGCGTCACATAATGTAATCATATTATCGCATATATTATCGTCACATTTCAGCAAATAGCCCATATATCTAGGTCTGCTTATCGATAACCGATTTTGTCAGATACGGTTCGATGTCGATTAATATATTTCGTCAGAATCGATTATTGGTTATAACCGATAACCGTCCGGTTTAACCTAATTAACCATTCTAATTTTTAATTACAATTTAAAATCAATTGTAATTTATATTTACAATTTAATAATTAAAATCAACTAAGATCTAAGACTAACCGAACCAACTAAGCTCTAAACTAAAACTATCTAAAACTATCTAAAACAAAAGGAATAAAACTAAGGTTAGATTGTGTCTAAATTGAGTTTTACACTTGAATATACTAGTTTTATATTTTTCTTTTCTTACTGACAAATTTCGTCCATATAATTAATTTACTAATGAAATATAAGTTAATAATTTTTATTAAGTCTCCTAATATTTAGACAGACAGATATATCAATGACTATTAAATAAACATCTACTTCGAGACAACTAATTAGTAACATATAATATATTGTAAGAAAGAAATGGTGAGGCTAATTAAAGTCAAAGACAATATATATAATCAGTATAGTTAGCAAATCATTACATAAGAATATATTTTATGTTTCGATAATTTCTTTTGGTGATCATGTAAGTGCTGAGAGTGTGAATATTTTATTGTTCTATACAAAAAGATTATTTGTGAAGTATAATTATGAGTCCATTTCATTGAACTCAGCTTTAGTTTCCAAGCATGAGTCCATCTCCAATTATGGGCAAGAAACAATACGTGGCTACATCATATGCATTAATTTTCCAATTTCATTATTTCTAATACACGATGATGAGACTGATGGATGAATTCGATCTATTAATTACAAGATCTAGTTCAATTTATATATCAAAACTTGTACTGGTGCAGTGGATAATGTAGTTGATAACCACTCATAGATCAAGGGATCAATAACTCTTTAGCACAAATTGGAAAAATATTTTGGAGGTCAATTTGGTTATTTCGAGCTAATCGATTAGCATTCGATTTTGGTTTTGATTAGCGGTTTCGGTTTCGATTTCGATTAGCGAGTTGGGGGCTCTGTGTTAGTCGGTTAACTGAATCGACCGATTAAGCAGACCTATATTTCATCACCTATCGTTATATAATTTCACATATTTTAACGGAATATCACATTAGAGTAATTTGCCGTACATATTATCGTATATCAATCAATATACCACCACATTTCATCATATCACTTCACATATTATTATTTGATTATTTTATTATCACTCATATTTTCTCATAAATCCAATTTATCTTATAGCACTGAAGTGCATACCCCCAAACAAATCCAAGTCACCTGCGCAGACGTTAACCGAATTAAAATACTCATATATTCCTCGTGAACAGTGACCTGAATGGAATTATTAATTGGTAATAATAAATGAACAGAAATTAAAGAAAATCTTGAATCTTCTCGCATACTTTAGCAGGTGCCCCTGAATAATTGGATACCGAGCGCATTGGTTCTGGCAGAGAGAACTAGAATCACAAATCACAATGTCCAATCTTCCAAAATACCAAAACACACAAATCGTATATGGTAATGGTATATTCTCTGGATGCCTTCTGTTGATCATTCTTCTATTTCGATTGAACATGCAAGTGCAACTCCAGCCAAAGTTGTCATCTTTTTGAACTAGTGTTTCTTTACATGGATTCCATCGCTCTAAATCTAATTGCCTCTCCTTTCAAAGGTTCAACCTTTATCACTATTTCCAATTCAAATTCCGTGAATTCGAAAAGACTCAACAAAGCTTCCATCTCCGTTAAAAATTCTCTCAACCCTCAAAATCCCAATTCAATATGGGGTGATTCCGGTTTCCCCGTCAAACCCCTTTCATATCTAATACTCCCTTTTCAAAAAATCGCGGCTTTGGCTACGAAATCATCGAAGCAAAAATGGGGCTCGGACATTGAAGAAGCGAAGCTTCTGCAGAATGGGACATTTGGGACTGCGCTGATGAGCGTGACAGCGACGGCGAAGGTCAAAATAAGTCCTTTTGTGGCTACATTAGCTGCGAATCCGACCTTCGTGTCGGCGTTGTGCGCTTGGGCTGTGGCGCAGTCGATGAAGGTTTTCTTGAATTTCTGTGTGGAGAGGAAGTGGGATTTTAGGATTATGTTTTCTTGCGGCGGAATGCCTTCTTCACATTCTGCATTGTGCACTGCGTTGACTGCTTCTGTTGCTATCTGCCATGGAGTTGCTGATTCTTTGTTCCCAGTTTGTCTGGGCTTCAGTTTGATTGTAATGTATGATGCTATTGGCGTCAGGCGCCACGCCGGTATGCAAGCTCAGGTAATGCTTTGTTTCCAGCATTTCTTGCTCCATTCTTTTAGTTAATTTGTTGCTCAAGTTTTTTATCAGTTTGGACAAGAATGTATCTCTAGATTTGTAGTCTTGATAATTTGTATCATTTTAAGGTTTTTCTTGTTTTTTGATTTGCAACATACCGAAAAACTTGGCCTGTATGGAATATTGATTTGGGTTGAAAATTGCTTCTAGATGAAGAGATTATTGAGAATTAGCTTTCAAAGTAACTGAGATCTTATCGAGTGTTGCATCTTAAAATATTTGTGGATCGGTTACTTATGGACGAGAGACTCTGATCAGCTGACTTAGTATATGAATATGAGTATGTTATTCAAGTGGAAAATAGATCTGACAATGACCAAGATAACAAGCAAAAATCAGTGTTTAATAGAGGTTATGTAAATGTGAAGAGTTTTTCCCTTGTAAGGTAGGATGAAGGATCAGGATTAACATGTTGCAATCTGCACTGTTGTGAATTTTTGGATGGAGAGAACACAACAGGTTCTTGAAATCTAAATGGTTTAGGTTAGAGCTCTTTGCACTTGACTAGGTATTTTTCATTCAACAACCATGGAGTTTATGCCATTCTACATTTTGCTTGACCGTGGACCCACCCATATAGGACATATCTCTTTATACTAATGATTGTTTCAACTCTTAATTATATTGGTTTATGCATGTGTTTTGATTGAATCCCCTCTTGTCATTGCCACAACTTTGAGTCCATTCAGTCTTAAGATCTATCAACTCCATGTAGGTTCTGAATGTGATAGTCGAGGACTTGTTCCAAGGGCACCCGATAAGCCAAAGAAAGCTGAAGGAGCTTCTCGGTCACACCCCGTCCCAGGTCTTTGCTGGAGCCCTATTAGGCATCCTCGTAGCTTGGAGGTGTTGTCAGGTTTGCGCGTTTCCAGCCTCTTAGGATGTCACAAATGACATATAGTTACTCTACTAGGAAAATCTACGACTTCGTTTCTGGCTTTGTCCACATTCCTTAAATATGTTTACATCTTGTAAGCATTCTGATTTATGGCATACAATTTTTTTGAAGTTTCTAACTACATACAAATACTTTGTTTCTGCTACATGCTTTACTTGCCTTAGTTAAAATAGTTTGATTGTAATATATTTCGCTTGCTTCACTCCATAATTCTCAAATACTTATGTATAGGTCTAAATGTGCTGGTGAACTAGTTTCGCATTGTTAGTCACAAAGTCGACATGCTTTTGTTTGATCAGTAAGCGTGTGGTTAGGGTTATAGGGCGAATTTGGTAGAAGGCGAGATGATGCAAATCTGCATATTTGGTGTAATAATAAAGCAGACCCAAAATCCATTGATAACAACACTTGTTAGAAGTGAAACATTTCTAAGTGCAGACATTGGGTATGCAAGTGGCATCTGGGATCTGTTGCTCCTTCCATATCCGGCCAGTGACGCGGAGCTTGAGCTCCTTCCTGTCGCCTCCAGAGAAAAACAGAGCCATGTTGCGCTGTATGATGAGGCCGTCATGGCTGTCTCGAACCTTCCTGTGAGCGTCTCGTATGCTTCGGGGAGTCCCCTCCAACGTCAACTTCCGACCATTTCCCCCAACCTCCAGGCTATAGCTGTAATTTCGGGCCTCCGTCTCGTCTCCCATGAACCGTAGGAAAGCCATGTACACCGGAGCCATCCCAAGTTGGAATGCTTCGAAATGAAGGCAAAAGTAGTGACCAAAACAATGGAACACCTGCAACAATGAATCGAAGAGAGAGACTTTAATAATGAAGTGTAACTCAGTTGGTAACACGTTTTTCCTAACTAATTGATTGAGGATCGAATCACCAATGAGGAGAAATGGAGAATTATTATTGATCATCTTTCCTATAAGAGACTCTCACTCCTTGCACTGAATTTTTACAAGAGTGAGGCATGCACGCACCGTTAGCATCCACGTTGCGTTCTCCACATCTCGAGGGTTTGACTTGACATATCGATGGTTGAAGGTGCACCCGGAATGCATATCCACTTTGTGTTCGTCTCTCAAGTGATCGACGAGGCATTTGATATCCCCAACAACCGAGCACTCGGATCCTGCATATGGGCAGCTGTAAGGCCGGTAATTGCAGACGGCCTCGTGCTTCAGCTTGCTGTAATACGGGAATATCTCTGGGCATCCGAGAGGGCAGTATTTGCATTGCAGGTTGAGCTTTTCTGCCACTTTTTCGAGTGCCAGACACCGTATGTCGCCCAGCTCCTGTCGACATGTTGGGCACCTGTTGTGAACCCTAACTTTGCAGGTAGAGCAGATGGTATGCCCATTCTGACACTGCAGTCGCGTATAAAACAAACTGGAAGTTAGAATCACTGGCATGAAATGAGACAAACACAAAACAATAATATCAATTTGAATTTTGTTTTAAGAAGAAATATTTAGGAGAATAGGCAATCACTAACCAAGGATATTTACTGTGTAATATCCAGTTTCCAGTCCTATTATTGTGTTTCCATTGTATTACTACTGTCTCAACCACAACAAATCACTGAAAACATCTGCTAATCAAATTGTTAACCTTCCAAACAGCACCTCAGTCATTTCAACCACAATGTTATACTTCTAAAGAGAACAATGTAGCAGCTCATTAAAATAAAAGACTCAGTAAAGGACTCAACAAAATGAAATTTGGAAATCCAATCCATCAAAAATGCTAACAACAAGATTCAATCTTGAAAACAACGAACAAACATCCCAAATGATAAATCAGCTCTGTTTTTAAAAAAAAATGAAAATAAAAGAGAGGGGAGATATCAGAAACCTGGTGGATAGGCGGATACATAGAATTTGTGCAAACGGGGCATTCAAGAAGCTCATGAACACTTGTAATTGGATGAATGAGATTATTATTGTGGGATGGCATTGAAGATGAAAGCTGAGAGAAAGGATGGGATTGGGACATCCCTTCTTCATCCATCCCATCAATCAATGATATGCATTCAATGCTCGAATCCATTCTTGATATTATTCTTTTTTTCTTTTCTTTTCTAAATCAATTACGGTTCATTTCCAGGAGGTTGGGGAATTTGGAAATGCGGAAATTAATCTTGATTTATTGTGAGTTTGGATGAATATCCAGAATTCGAGAGTTTGAGAGATCGGAAGGTGAAACAGAGAAGAAGAAGAAAAAACAAGTGCTCACCTCCCCTAATTGAATTTTCGGAGGTGCTTTCTTGATTCCTTCCTTGGTGATGAGAGAGAATCTGTAAAGGTTAGTTGGATCAACAAAATTCGGAACTCATTTTCTCTTTCCCATTTTTGACTTAAAAAGAATTGGATTTTAAACTTTATATTAGATATGACGACATATAATGTCGTATGATATGAAAGAATAATAGAAAAAAATTGATTAGCTGTTTGCTTGAGATGACTGAGCACGAAATTAAGAGACTACTCTCATGTCATAATACTAAACAAAATGTTTCATATTTTACTTAAGTGAAGCATTCAAATATGGCGTGATTTTGAGGTTTCTGCATCTTCTTCTTCTCTTCTCCAAGGATAAGGAAAACCTCATATCACTTGTAAAGTGGGAGAGGGATATATGTATATACTTCTTTTCTCTTACAATTAAATTTACTGCCATTATACAAAGTGTTTTATCCATACATATTTTTTGCACGTTGTACAACAATGACGGACATGGTATGGGGGGTTGAGGGGGATTCAACTAAATGGAAAAATATAGTATTATAAAATCGTTAAATAATTTATCTTTTTGGAACTTTTGTGTAAAAGTTTATATATCAAATCATAGGAAATAATATTTTTGAACTCATAAACTAGAAAATACAATTCTTATTAAGGATTTCTTTGTGTTACTCCATGCTATACAATAAACAAATTTGTTAAGAAATTTATTGATGTCCGGATAAAATGATTTATCCTTGATTACTGCAAATCACATAGAAAAATATAAATCTCAGTACTATAGTATCCAAAAACTTTGTAACATGTTAGATCCCAAATAAAATATTAACAAATTGAGGGGATTTTAAATTGAGAATATTTAAATATAGAGTATATAATTTGTTTATTTATACTTATAAAAATATGATTTTTTCTAGCTATTTTCAATAAAGAAGACAAACACATTTTAATGGATTCCACTATTAATAATAAATAAATTATTTAACTTAAATAAAAATATATATCCAAATAACTTTGTGTAACGAAAACATGAGTCCCACAGAATGTACATCCCTTAGAATCAAAATATACATTTAAATTACTTTTAGCATGGTTATTGATGATTGTCGTGTTCCAATTTTATTTTTCTGCGTATGTTTTTGATGACACAAATATGTTTTGGGGTTTGGGTAATATGCACAATATACATTTTTTGTCTATTTAAGAGACGATAGATAGGACACGATTAACATATATTGGAAACGACACACAATATCTTGCATCTGTGAGTTCGTAACTACTCTAACATGAATAAATTGGACATGAAAAGGACATGATATGGTAGATCATAACACGGTATTGGACACAATTGGAATGTTAAACTTATTGCACCTTTTAATATGTCTTCAATGCACATAATACTTGGTCAATGATTTTTATAGACACAGTATTGGACACAATTCATATTTATTACGTTATTTTTTGAACCATATTAGATCAGGACACATTAACGAACACGGTAGGGTAGTGGAGACGGTTGAACTCCAATGGGTCCCACCACTAAAAATGAACTGTTTACTTTATCCAAAATATATATTCAAATAAATAAGGACAAACCAGTGGTCCATCACACAATCTCTATTTCCCTTACATCATTTTCTCTCTCTTCTCTATCTTAAAACTGTTACCATACACAGTATTCACCGGCACAAAATCGGAAAATCATGTCTTTACCAAGCATGGAATTGGAGCGCGAGTACATTTCGCCGGATGAGAGTTCAGCACGATGTATATCCCGTCTGAATTCATCGAGAGGCGGTGAAATACAAGAAATCACTCATCCGGTGATAAATCTCTGAAAATATGTATTAAATCATAATTTGTAGTAGTATAAACACTATAAGGACTCAATAATGCATGATTTTTGTGGTCATTGGCCTGAGTTATTTATTGCTATTAAAATTATACCACAAGAGGACAATGCAATTGTAGTATAGTAAATAATAAGTAAAGAGTATCGTATCCACATAGACTATATGCAATTCTAATTACTATGACCTCAATCAATTTATACTATCTAAATCACACAAACTTTTATGGTTGTGGATGGTCTTGTAAAAGAAAAAGAAACAAAACATAAAATAAAACTTGAAAGAAAAGATAAAGGGTTATTCTAGGAATTTGATTTCATCAACACATCGACTCATTTAAACACTAAATTTAATATCCAACCACGACTTGAATTTTGCTAGAACAATCACATGACTAGTTTAGACCTCCTCTCGAATTGCCAAAACTGTAGATTACAAGTTAGGATGTTAATCTCCACTTGCAACTCCTAAAAGAATTTAAGATTTATGTCCTCACTATTAATGTTAAACCTCTCGACTTTATTGATTAATGTTTTATCTAATATTCGATCATGCATCAACGCTCAAATCTCGAATCTTGTATTAACACACACAAAATCATCTATATGATAGCTACAGAAGCATTAATAATAAGAGAATATAAAACAAAATAAGGTCTTGTATATAAAACCAAACGTTTAAACAAAACTAGTGTTGTCTACTTTCAAACCCTAGAATAAAAAGGTCTAGCCAAGCATGTATAAAGGTAAAATAAAAGAAAAACAAAATAAGAACATGAAAACAATCTAAACAATACTAAAAGAACCAGTATAGAGGTAGCGTTTTGCGTTGTCTTCGATTGCTCTTTGTTTTGGCAAGGACTTCTCCAATATGTTGGTCGATGAATAGTAGCACAAAATATGTGATATTGTGGCTTGAATTGTGTTGGAGAGTGTCTCAAATCGTGCATCAATGGCCCTATATATATGCACAAAAATCATAGAAAGGATAGAACTTGGATGCGAAACGGGCTGTATGGGAAGAATTCCTTCCCAAACAGTCCGTTTGCGACATCAGATTTCGAGTATCAAAATCACCGAAGCGGGAAATGGTCCGTTTGGTGGAAATCTCTTACCAAACGGTCCGTTTCGGAATTTAAGTTCGAATCATGAGTTTTACGAAGCCAGAAACGGGTCGTGTGGGATTATTCTTGTCTCACACGGTCCGTTTGGGATCCATTCTTCATCGAACTTGTACCATTCTTGATCTTTTGACCTTTTAACACCCTTTTAAGCATCTTTTTCCTTCATAACTCAACAAATGCATCAAACAACCAAATGATAGATAATTTAAACCAAAATGTAGCTAAATATAATCAAAACCACTAAAAACGTTTTAGATTTAATCACTAAAAACACCAAAATATCGAGTACGTCAAACGCCCAAACTTAAGCATTTGTTTGCCCTCAAACAAAGAAAAATAACCACTAAAGAAAACACTCGAATATTAAAGGTTTAAGACAAAATGTCACTTCCATTAAAACAAGATTTTGAAGTTCACAAGATAAACAATTAACAAGAAAGAAAAGACAATGCCTATTATTTACTAACTTGTATGTCACCTTGTATTCATGATTCTCACTAAAGTAAGGAAAGTGTATTATTTATTCAACTCTCAAGTGTATAGATAGAAGTGTATACTCTCGAATCAAATAATAGTCAAATGTTTACCATAGGCTTCCTCAAGATCTCATCCCTCCTCTACTTCATATGAATGTGCATCAAGAATAAAAAATGTCTTTTATTTTGGTTGTAATGTAGGCTCTTTGGAGAAAGTAAGGAAAATTTAGGCTAAGTAACTAAGATTAGGACAACAAAAGCGATCATCAAATACTATATCCACTTTATCACCAACCATTCTGAATCAAACTTATATGGAATTAGACTTGGTGTATCTTGCTTCTTGTTTTCCAATCACCTTTTGATCAATATTGCTCTTTTTCCACCTTCTTTTCCATATATTTTCTTTTCTTTTCTTTTATCATTCCTCATGGCAAACTTACCACTTATTTCATCTTTATTTTACATATATTTCATTCCCCTTTATTCTCCATCTTTAGGTAAAATAAGCACATCTCGTACCCAACTACAAGTATAGATATGAAACATCTTTTCCATGATCACAAGATAGAAGATTTCAACAAAACTTAGACTTGTCAAAGAAATAGACTTAAAGTCTCATAAGGGGTAGCTAGGGAAAATGTTTAAGCGTCAAATTTTTAGGACAAAAGTGGCTTAAGAAAGACGACTTATCTTCATTTTCTATTTTGACATCCAATATGTAGATTTAAGTAAGCTTTTGAGCAAGTTCTATAAACTAAAGATATGTATTAGATCAAATCAAACAAGAAAGGAATTTTTAAGACTCAAATCTCATCAGGTGTCTCTTTCATGAATCAAAGCGAACAAGCAATTCAACACAATGCATATCTAAATCAAACTAGATAATCATTAATCAAGTGAACAAATTTAAGGAAGAACACATTACTAGTGACTTGTCAACTCCTTTCACATCAATGTTTCAATAGATTCACAAATTACATACAAAAAATTAAAAATTATACCTTAACACAGGATAAAAGAAAAATAAAATGAAAACCTGAACAATCCACCAAGGTGCATCCCCCTCAAACTTAGTCAAAGCCATGCAATGACTAAGTTTGGGAAGTGGTAGATTTAAGAGGGAACAAAACTAAAACATTAAACATACCTTGAAAACTCCAAAAATCTGCCTTGGCGAGGTGGGAAACGGGCTGTATGGGAAGCAGTCACTCCAACACAGTCCGTTTGGCGTTGATTTGGGCGAAGAAAATTTTTGAAACAGAACTTCTGTGAAGCAGTCACTCCCACACAGTCAGTTTGGCGGCTAGGTTTTTTTTAAGTAAAGAAAAGAAAATACTTCTAAGTGGGTTGCCTCCTAACATGCGCTAATTTAACGTCGTTAGCAAGACGATCTTGAAGCTCAAATTGGCATTAGGGTGAGAGTCGAGACCTCATTCTTTTGGTCCATACTATAGAACCTCTTCAATGTTGACCATTAACTGTAACACCCCTTACTCGATAGGTTTCCCTTAATTATATGGTTGGAATGCTCTGTGTGAGCTATATGGTAGAAGGGTGAAATGATATGCCCTACGTGGGCTATATGGTCAAAACGTGAAACGATGTGTCCTATCTGGACTATATGTGCTCAATTACGAGCTATACGGATAAAGTGAAATGTAAGATG
>JAYDZE010030094.1:0-27387 GCA_034509125.1 Monilaria moniliformis
CTAGCTCAGTTGGTAGAGCGCAAGGCTCTTAACCTTGTGGTCGTGGGTTCGAGCCCCACGGTGGGCGCTTTCTTTTTCCACTTGTGTTTTCTTTCTCGCTTTTGCTTTTTTGCTTTTTTCGCTTTTCTTTTTGATGCTCAATTTGGCTATACATTTTTTATATTAAAAAATGTATTGATTGCTCAAAGGTGGAATCTTATAATATCTGAAGAGGTAAATTAAAATATTCAGGGTTGGCCTTAATAGCGAAAAGAGATTCCCGCCCACAACCAGCGGATGAACTTCAATTATACCCCACTTACTCTTTAAACACTCATTTCTAATTTAGTTTCTTAAAAAAGAAAATAAAAAAGTAGTCTCCATTTCCCCTACCTTTTTCTGTCAGATTCTTCAACCCAAATATTGCTTACACCATCCACACCCCATGTAGTTTTACTATTACCACATATACAAATTGATAGATTTCCTAGGTTTTAATATGTGGAGAAATGCAATCTCCAATTGGATTTTTTTAATTGAATATTGATATTGAGAATTAATGCTTAAATTTGATATATGTTTCAATCTGAATAATTGTAGAAACAGAACAAAAATATCGTAAAAGATGAGTAAGATAAGTCTATGTGAAGTTAATAATATCAATCCTTGAATTTTCATTTACTGCTCGACATATTATATTTGTAACAAATGACACATCCACATCAAATTTCACATATTGATCCATGGTTCACGATAAACAACAAATCATACTCATATCCTTATGTACACAAGTTTCAACTGCAATTTCTAGTGTAATATTGACTGGCATAAACTGAAAGCTACTAGCTTATCAGCCCATTGAGCGTTACACTTGTGGTGGCTTGTTGGTGCATTTTAGACAACAGTTCAAATTTTACTAGCGTCTTTCACATTTAATTGATATATGATTTTTTTTTTGTAGTATAATTTAATTTAATATAACATCAAAAGTATTCAATTTGACGTAATAAAGTTGACAACTTGTAGAGTTGTGGATTAGATCACAATCAAGTCTGGAAATTTCCACAAGATAATCAACAGGCTAAATTCGAGAAATATCTCGGTGGGGCCCAGTCACTAAATGGCTGGTATTGATGAAAAATAGACCCATCGGATATTGCCACGTGTAAGGATGATGTCCACACTACCACCGCCTCGCACCACTATAAAACGAGGACTGAAACAATTGCTTCTCTCATCAAAGCGCAAGATCTTGAGAAGTTTGAATCATCTTCTGATCACTGCAGATTTTCCTATTTCCCCACAAATTAAAATTTTAAGAAGATGTCTTGCTGCTCTGGGAAATGTGGTTGCGGATCCGCCTGCAGTTGCGGCAGTGGCTGCTCGGGGTAATTAACTTTCCCTAATATTTCACCCATCCTAAATGTTTTATTAATTGATCATCGTTTGGTTAATTTTCGATGGAATGATCTGTGCAGTTGCGGCATGTACCCGGACTTGAGCTACTCGGAGGCATCCGGCGCGGCCGAAACCCTCGTGCTCGGCGTTGCTCCTCAGAAGACGTACGTGTGGCTTTGTTTGAATGATTTTCTGTTTGATTTAATATTTTAATTCTAATAAAAGTGAATAATTGTGCAGATACTCTGAGGGATCGGACATGGGTATGGGCAAGGGCGAGAACGGATGCAAGTGCGGAGATAACTGCACCTGTGACCCATGCAACTGCAAGTGAAATGGAGGTGCCAAGCCAAGCAGAGATGAAAATATCGTATTTATATATCTATGAGCATGTATTTAGCAGAAGGCCCTGAGAGCCTTTTGTAATAAGTTCCGTGATGGATTGTGGTTAGTATTAAACTTGGATCTCTGCTGCCTTGATGTTGTAACTTGTTGTAATGTACACGAGTCAAAACTGCAGTTGCTTATGTTACCTTTATTACTAGCGTCTCAAGTCCGCAGTCACAAATTCCATAGATGTTGTTGGTCATGTTATGAGGTTTTATTTATAATTTATTTTAACTTTTATATGTGAAAAGTTACAAATCCAATTTTATAGGATACGTCAGATTGAAATAAGTCTGCATATTAATCGATGTTTGATACATAAATCTAATCATATTATACAAACTCTATTATCATATAATCTTAATCTTGATTTACATAATTGATTCGCTTTAGTCTATGCTTTAAAATGTAATAATTTTGAAAAATGCAATTGTTGGCTCGACAAGGAAGCGCGACACTTGTTTTAGTATTATTGATAAGGATCCAGAAAACCATCTATCTCGACTCGTTTAGTAAATGAATGATTTTCAAATGAACTTTTGGAGGCAAGATCCATAGTAGTTCGGTTTATTTGCAACTACGGATCTGTTTAGAAAGGAAAATTGCTGATGAACTTCATCGCGTTTATTAATGACATTTCCTGTTTCTGAAAAATTCTTGTTCAGTTTGTGTCTCTATTAGTATATAGATGCTGATAAAGATCCAGAAATCAAGTCAAATAGAGAAGATACTAGCGCTCGCATGCATACGAGTAACTTGGAATGAGAGATTATGTGATGGACTTGCAAGTTCAAATTTAGAGTCATTTGCATTTTATATATCATGAGCTCTTCACTTGTATCTTGCCAAAAATCTTGAAAGATTACTTCGCTGTTACAACCCAAAAGTGATCTATTCAAGTGCCACAATAAAAATAAATTAAAAAGAGTAGGTATGGCAGAATGGAAAAGCTTAGGAAGTTCAAGCTACAAGCATGCTTTTCATATCACAAGATTAAATAAATAATTACTACATGTTACTCTAGTAATGTGACATCTAAATTCCTAGTTAATACATAGACAAACGTATCTAAATACTCGAATTCTATAATACACAGCAAGCACAGCCTCAAGAGGAAGGGCAGAAGTAATATCAGCACAGGCTCAAATTTCTGTTGCCTTTGCAGCTTTGATCAAACTGACAACTAGGCGTTGTGTATGAGATTCTCAAGAAGTCCTCTTGCAGCCCTTCCAAACATGTTATGCACCTAAATAATATATTTGTTCAGTATCTCTGATTCAATCCAACACAAAAGTTCTCGTGGAAACATATATATATGCCATACCTGCTTTGAGGAAAGGCCTATCTTCTCTAGGTCGCCTAGCTGCAAAAGGTCAAATGAGAGAGTTAGTGGCGACTTTGAAACTTAAGTTCTCTATCATTCCTAGTGTAGCAACAATAATACTAGTACAAATTTTTGTGTGTTTTCTCTTACAGATTTTAAAGGACTTGTTTCCCTCAGCTCAATGATGTAATTAGCCATCTTTTGCCCAATGCCCTACAACAATAAATAACTAATTATGATTGACAAAGTTGGGAATTCTATTATAATCCATGGGGATCCGAGGGTAATGCTACCTTTAGCTCCATTAGCTCCTCTCTGACATAATAGACATCAAAATGTTCAATACAAACTCAAGAATAAGATTAATGCATATTCCATGTATAGTAACAGTAAAAAGTGTTGATACCTGCTTGCCGCATTCAAGAATTCTATGTAATCCTGGAGAAGAGAAGACTGTCCAAGAAATCCATTTATATATCTATCAGCACAGGAAACAGAGCTATGTAAATTACAAGGGAGAAAAGTGAGGCAATACCTTCAAGTTGGAGCTCCGAGCAGTAATTTTATCAAGGGGGGTGTCATACTCATGGATGCTATTTTCCCAATCACATGTTACTGCACGTAATTTAGGAGTCTTTGGACCCGAAGAAACAATATGCGATCTCTCAATGTTGGAGTGAATTGGTGAGAGGACCTTCCGATGGGGCTTCTCAAGTGCTTTGATTTTCTCATTTGCCGGTGACAGGCTACTGGCATTGACACATTTGTTCGTTGTTGTTTCCGTCCCAGATTGTAGTTCATCTGGAATAAAGAAGTATCATATTCTATCTCAAAGTGGCTTAATGTTTTAGAGATGAAAGCTTTGGTAATTCTCTTTTTGTGAAATTAAAGGCATTGAGATAGTGTACCAGCACGATTTGATTTCGATGGATCCACAGAAACTGGGACAGAAAGCTTTTCTTGGTTAGTTTCTGCAGCAGCAAGGTTTTGAACCTGTGCAATAAAATCACATTATTTGAAAGTATATGTAATTTTAAATTTTGGTTGGTATAAATCATATGAACACCAACCTCTGTTTTATAATCAGTGTAAACTCCCTGAAATAGATTTCTTCCTGTTTTACATGGACTCCTGCAGATAAACGACTTAGGTGTTTAGCATTCATGGGACAGGTCATGCCACTTCATAGTAATTGAAAAATCATCACCTCTCTTTTGAATCCAGAACTTGTTCGTTGTTTCTGACAGCTTTAGTTGATGGTGTACAAGTATTCAATTTCCTTATAGGTTTCACTGAACAGGGACTTCTACCGTGAAATGGAGAACTGTATATTTTCGGACCACCTTTCGTTTTGCCCTTGGATTCTAGCCATGCCTGGAGCTTTGCCTCCATGTCAACTTTCATGTTTGAGTCAGCATTTTTATGAGCAGGACATACAAAATTGGAAACTTGGCGAGACCTTGCCGCCAAGCTAACTGTATGAACACATTCTTGGTACTCTCCTGGATTCTATGACCCAAGAAGCCCAAGTTAATACAAAGTTCTTGCAAGTTCAAAACACATCGGAAAAGATTAGTTGATATACCAGACAAGCCACCATAAGGGCGCGGCTTGTTCCTCCGAGAGAATCCTGTAATATGCGTGTCAATTTGCTATCTCTATATGGTACTCTTGGCTTGCTGTTATTGAGTGCATATATCACATTGGATAGTGCAAAAAGAGACTGGTTGATCTTAGTGCTCTCTTGAAGTCGAATTCCTTCATTGCAAATTCTCCTGTTGTCTTCATTACCTAAGTTTCATTGATAGACAATCAAATGTTAGAATAACTTTCTTGAGATTCCACAATAGAAACAGTAGGTCAGCTATTGAAAACCTGCTAAATCAATGAGGTTAAGTTTGCCAGTGACACTATTTTTGGTTGATTCATGAGAAGGGGTGGATACAGATATCACTAGCACGCCATGGCTGCGGCTTGATACATCATTCAGATCCGTGCGTGCAACCTTTCGCCTTTGGAGTGCAGAGTTGAAAATCTCGAGAAATTTGCCGATTGAGTTCACTTCAATTTGAGCCAGTCCCTTGAGATGCATCTGTCCATCCTTGTCATCCAAAATCATGATCTCCTTTTCTTTAGGATCTAATAGATCATAACATCTGTCCAAGTATATCTCATAGTACGATACTGCAATGCTACTTCCCGTACGCTTGCACTCAGAGAAGATGCTCGCAACTGCAAGATGCATTATACCAGGCAGCAAATCGCTCCCCTGCAATTTTCATTTTACCAAATGCAGGTTAAGTTCCTAACATAATACTAGCAAATTTAGCAGCAACAGACATTCAATTCCTCGCCTTAATGTTCAACATGAGTACAGAATCCTATCTAGCTATATCGGAACACCGTAGTTATAATACTTCAATACAAAGTCATTGAACTGAATTGTGGGATCAAATTCAACACCAAATACTAGCATGTCCTGAATTTTGAAACAGAGTCCTCTTTGGCTTTGCTCCTGATGAAAATATATACAAAGCCAAACAAGGAGCTTCTGTTCAATCTGCAATTATTCATATTTAGGTTGTATTTTGTATTTGTCTCCCATTGTATCTATAGGTGCACACTTATTTCCAATATGTAATCCCGTCAGTCCATTCTTAAAATCCTAGCTGAGTCCCCGTGAGAGCCTATGGCAGGTTAGGGTAGTTTAAGGAATGAAACCTGCATAGTATACGTCTTTCCACTACCGGTGGCGCCGTAAGCAAAGATGGTGGCGTTATATCCCTGAAATAATGCTGGAATCAAAGGCCTCACTTCCCTCTCGAAAATCTGGCTCACATTGCAGTCGTCCTGCCCGAAAAAACCATCCAGATTGTAGCACTCATTTCGACTACACCCACACACACGAAAGGGAAAATATCAAATTACTCATCCAAAACCCCAAAATTGAAAATTTTCACAAGTTATGAACTCAAAAAATTGAACCTGGTTTCTTGATCTTTGAGAAGAACAGCGACTTCATTTGAGGAAGAGGTTTCCGATTCTTGGAGAGAGACGCAGGAGATGGGGTGTCCATTTCTTGAAGAAATTTCATGAGGGAGAAAGGGCCGAAGTCGTACGATCACCCTAACCTGGGCAATTGAGATGGGATGGTGACGATCTTTGGCTGGGGTAGAAAAGGTTTGTAGCTGAGTTGGTGTGACGCAGATAGTTTCTGGTTGAGTGGCCATAACAATTTAAGATTTTTGAACAACAAAGATGCGTTTGAAGGAGAAGACGATGTTGAAAACTATTTGTAGACCGTTAGTGGTGGTGGGATTCTAACTAGGAAAATTTTGAATGTGCGGTTTCAAACTTTAAATTTGAAATCTGGGCCTTGGATTCTCTTCTCTCCATGCCCCAAAAGGCTAACAAATCCTGGATAAGCTTTCCTTTTTCCATCTCTCTCTCTCTCTCTTTCTTTTTAAAGAATTTCCCCCCTCTTTTTTTCTCTTACTCTTTTTTCTTTTTCAGTTGAGAAACTCTGACAATATTTAGAATATACTAAGTCATTTTGGATGGTGGAAATTAAGAATTATCTGTAATTGAAATATTTGATTTTAGCAAGCAAACAAGTGGATACAAACAAATTCTATGTGTGTTTGCTTTGGCTCAATTTATGCAATGCATAAATTGAGTATATTTTTACGAGGATATCCACATTATTTAATTATTATCTTTTTTAGCAATAATTATTCACATGTTTAACTTTTTTTCTTTATATTTATTAAGCATTATTTCATTGAGCACTTACACTATATAAATAGTTTATTTACATTTTTATCATATTTTCTTTTTATTATTTTTTCTTAATTATATATTTAAATTCAAAATATATATGAATAAATAAAAATTAGTAATTTCATTAAAAAAAATTAAAATTACATATTTAAATTTAAAAAGTACATAATTGGGATTTAAAAAAAAGTTAAATTATTGAAATTAAAAAAAAACTACATAATTGAAATAAAAAAAATACAACTAAGATATACCTAATTTCGCCTCGAGTATAGCCAAAAAACGACGACGGTTCGTCCATTCTGGACAAGTCTCTGCAAATGGCGTTGTAGTACATTGTCATTAAATCGATCTCATTGGTTTTTCGCACTTCCTTCGTCATTTCCCTCATCTTCTTCGTCTCCACACCAGAAGATGTGGTTGCCGCATTCCTCTTCCCCTTGCGTTTGGCCGCCTTTTGGCCCATTGGACGACTTTTACTAGACGCCATGCTCGTCTCATCTTCGCTTATTGTGTATTGTCTGTCCGATGCGCTTCTCAATCTCTTCGATCCGTCGTAGCTCGATCCCCCGCTGTCTGGCCACTTCTCACAATAGCGCACCATCTCCCAAGTCTTGAAGTACTTGAAGGGCCGAAGGTTTTATTGTTGATACATGTTTTACGACTCCTTCACCAAATTTGTCTCACTCCAGTCGCTCTTCCATTGTGACTCCAAGTGGTGGTAGATGGTGCAAAATTTCGTAGTTTGTGGGCTCACCCTCTCGAAGTGGGCTCGAAGTATACGAGTCGTGCACTTAGTTGCGCCTTCAGGGTGCACTTCCTTGTATCTATCGACTATTTTCTTTCAAAAATTCTTGGCGTTTTGAGAGTTGGAAATTATGGGGTCTTCGCTAGTGTTAACGTAAAACCTGAAGATCATCTCAGTTTTGTCCACTGAGTACCCGATGTGTGCAGATCATTTGTTTCCTTCTGCAAAATATCTATTGATTAATTCCCACAGAATGTAAATTGTGTAGGATCCAATTTTTTGGTTATGCTAAGTTATTTAAATATATATTCTGATTTAAGTCAAATAATTTATTTATTGTTAGCAGTTGAGATTCATTGGGGTATATTTGTGTTTTTTCTTGAAAATGGCTATAAAAATCACACTTTTATAAAATGTGGATAAACAAAATATATATATACTATCATTTTGGTTAGTTTTGGATATTCTCTTTAATTTAAAATGATGGAATGTGCCACAGAAAAAGGAAAAAAAAAAGAAAAAAAAGAAGGTAGCAAGCCCATTAAATACATGTCACAAATAGAAGCCCAGATATGATAAATAGAATTCAGAACTAACTGAAGAGAAACAATGAAGCCCACGATCGACCAGACTCGATTACAATTTGGAGTAAATCAATATGCGAAATAAAGAAGATCGGTGAGAGAGAGGCGGAAATTCTGGCAATCGACATCTGGGTCTTGACTCTTGAGATATCGCTGCTCTCGATGTGATTATTTGAGTTTCTTCTAAAGCACCGCCTTTCTCCCTCTTTTACCAGCTTGGTCCGGCGCCTGCGCCACGTCGGTCGGTCTCTCTAGTTTTCAATTTTGGCTGAAAATTCATGATTTCCGGTTGACAAATTATGATTTCTGCTTAGTTCGACAATACTGTCACTTGCCCTAAAAATCTAGTTTAGTCTATTGAGAGCTTGGGGTTTTCGAAGATAACTTTCCGTTTATTGTGATCCTCGAGAACTTGGAATATGCGAAATAAGTTTTAGGTGATTTTTGGTTGCTTAATTTCCACTTCTGTTGTGTGTATGCGTGTGAGGTATTTGATGGTTGAGATGCCATGGCATGATTCCGACTAGGAATGGACGAAAAATAAAATTTTCTTGGGGCAATTCTGATCTTTGTGATTTGTAATTTGTAATTTGTAATGGGGATTCTGCGCTGTTTTCATATTCAATTTGGAATTCTCTATAAAAGCATGCTTACAGATGAAACTCGTGCTCCTTACAATATTAATTCGGTAGCAATATTCATAGACTTTAACTTTAGAAAGAGCAAAGGTAAATCCTTTTGAGCATGACATTAGTTGAAACTGGGGAAAACTCTACATAATTTCCGGTCATCTAATATCGGATGCCACAATATTGTTCTTGCAGTTTCAATGCATCTGCTATCTCTATGGTAATTTGTTTCTGAAGTCACAAGGTCCATCGTAAAGCATTTTAATGTTATTCATTTCATTAATTTCCACTCTCCTCATGTAAACTTGCCTTCGAAACCATTTTCTAGTTACTTGAGGAACTGTTCATGGCATATGTTTCAGCCCTAAGCTCTTGTTTTTTGGAGAATTATTATTGTCTCAATTCTTTTGTATTAAACGGTCAACTAACCTATTGCTCGTTTCCCCCTGCTCTTCTATTTCGTGTCAGCGTAGATCACCCATTGAGTCGAATGGAAGATCAGAAGCACATACCAGATGCTTTGCTTAGTAAGCCCAGAAAAAAGAAGGCGTCATCACAGCACCTTGAAATGTTTCAATCGCCTGGGGAGAGCATAAGCATGAGCACGAAGAGATCCAATGAGATACGGACTTTCTCCCGCCAAAAGGGGCCAAAACCCCCCAAAAGGGGTGTCATTAGTGAAGTCTCACCATCTCTGCAACCAGAGAGATCGATCCCAGGTTCGGTACCGGACTCCTCGACCTCGGGTAACGAATACAGAGCTCTTAGGCGGAAGTATTTGCTGTTGGAGGAGGAAAGCTTCGGGTTGGGAAGAGAGTTGAAGGAAGTCGAGAATGATGTAAAGACCCTTGAAGAGGAGAAGCTATCTCTATTGGATGAGCTTGTTGTCTTAGAAGGCCTTATTGATCCTTCAGATATTCAATCTCAAGCCCAAAGTTTGCAATAACTTTGTAGTAAAGTAAGTGTATATGTTTAGCCTTTTAGCTCTTATCTGTCTGAAAATGAACAGAATCTTTAATTGGGGTCGCCAAATATTCCTTCTTGTTTAAAAGGGCTTCGTAATTGTTTGATTCCTTGTAATTTCATGAAATTACCAGAGGTTTCTCAGTAGACGATGTAGCCTATAAGGTTCCAGAGCTTGCTTATTGTGATCAGATTGGCCCTTTGCTGTAAAGTCATTATTTGAGCTTTTTTGGGCCCAAAATTTAAACTATAGAAAGGGATCCTCGCTTTAGGGCAACATCCTGATTTAGGAATGTATAACCGCTTTGAATATTTTTAAAATATTATTTTTTTGAATGTACTTAATGATATTCTCTATATGTCAGTCGACATTGCAAAAAGAATAACGGAGTGTAGAAGTGTTTAATTCAATAATTGAAGTGCAATCATCTCAAATAAAAATGATTAGTTCAACCCGGTCCCGTCGCATGCATATTGGCTTGACACGAGTACTTAATGATATTCTCTATATCTTTCGTGGTGTGATGTGATTGATTGTTGTCCATGATTGTTGTCCATATTATTTACATTTATCTAGATAATATGTAGTTTTGGACTGGCGACCGACTTCATTTGGATGACGTGACTTAAATTCAAAAAAGCATGCAGGTCACGAATATGTGGTGTAGATGTGAATGGCTATAGTACTGCAAATATTATATTAGTGGAAAATCAGGTGATGTAGGAGTGGACTTGGAAACAATAATGCGAATAGTAAAACACATATGACATCATGTTTGGATCTTAATATCCGCCGGGCAGTCTTTGGATTCTTGCACGTGCCTGCAATCTGCATCAAACCCTCCATAATTATTGCTTAGCTTCACTTTAAATGAAGCAATCCATTTCTTCACAGCCAGGCATTAATATATTCCAAAATAACATGCTACCTATAGACATAGTAAAACACCAAAACTTACGCGGACAGTTACGTATCCCACATTTAATTTTAATAAAGAATGGATTGTATTTCTACAAGGTAGAATTATCACAATTATAATAACTCTACATACAGAAAGAGAGAAGATGATAAAAATGGAAAAACAACAAATTTAATGAGCCTTTGAAGTCCTAAAGTTGAATAAATTTAATGCATTGATGGTAGGACATGCACAAAATTCCTCCAAGAGAAGATGGAAAATTACTTGAAGAGAGCACTCTTGAGAAATTAGATAATCAGCTATATCAAATACAAGAAAATATTGGAAGACATGTAACCACATGACTATACTTTTTTTTTAAGAGGATAAATAATGGTTCCCCATTTATCCCCCTGGTGACTCGAACCTTCAACCAATAAGCGTCTTATCAACTAAACTGCGCTTCATCGTCAACCACGTGACTATACTTTGCACTCAAAGGCTTAAGTTTCTCGTCGGCGAATAGGAAATAAATGGAATGCTATTTGCTTTTTAATGATTTTGCATTGGAAAGAAGGAAAGAAAACTATGACTTGTCTTTAGCCCTAAAATTTGGAAAAAGAAAGTGGAGATAAGAACTCGAGTCCAAGAAAAGAACAGGCTTGCTTGCTTGCAGCTTCGGCAGATCAAAAGTAATAAATACCGTTAATTCTTTATTCGAATATCGCCAACACACACAGTAAGCAAAATAATTACCAAAAAAAGGAAAAAGAAAAAAGAAAAAGAAAGGAAGTGGACAGAGCGGTTAAGACAGTTGACCGAACCATCTCCGCCACCACCCACCGCCAACTCCTCCTCCTCCTCCCCCCTCGCCGCCCACCCACCCCACCAACACACTGACCTTCGCCCGTCTCCAAATTCAAGCCTACTCGAACAAATTTAAACCCACCAAAAATCTTTTTCTTTGCATCACTGCATATATCTCCGATCCAAAAATGGACAATGCCGCCAACAGCATACAGGTTCGAGTTCACTCACGGCGGGGCGGCAACATGATCCACCCCGTTTCGATCGAATCTCCGTCGCCTGCCGCCGGCGCCGTCGTCTACAGAGAAGTTAAGCATTTCAAGAAATGGTTCCCGTGGCTGATACCTTCCTTTCTAGTGGCAAACACGGTGATGTTTATTATCACAATGGCTGTGAATAATTGCCCCAAGAATTCCGTTTCCTGCTTTGCTGGGTTTTTGGGGAGGCTTTCGTTTCAGCCCTTCAAGGAAAATCCTCTTCTTGGGCCTTCCTCTTCGGCGTAAGCTCTCTATCTCTCTGCAAATTGATTTCAGTTTCTGCGATTCTCGATTATTGAATCGTGAGTAATATGCTATTTAATCTGCTTCCTCGCTTGATCAATTCAAACACCCTAATAGAATTGTTTACTAGACTTATGAGAGTTTGTGTTAATTAAGAATATGACCAAACTAGAAAAAATAGATTAGAGAGACTTACTCTTGAAATTCAATGTGATTAAATGCGAAAACTTGGTCGATATAGCGGTCTTATCATGTAAGACTTTGATGAATGAAAGTGAAAGTTGAATGTGAAAGCAGGACCGATTATTATTCTGCATAAATTTTAATTAGGGAAGGGAAGGTTTCATTAACAAAGAATGAACATCCATTAAAAATTTTACTTTCAAACAACAGAAGTCTTGAGTTTTGGCTGATCCTTTATAGACGCCAGTTGCTGGATTAACACAAATTTTCTGAATGCTTCGTACCTATCATCAACGAAATTTAGATATTCATGAACCTTTATAGAGTTACATGATACGTGCCTTAACAGATAGCTTCTTTTTCTAAATATTTTCCATGGCAATAGTCATTTAACTGTTCGTTGCAATAATCCCTTTCGTCTCCACCTTTGTGATAGTGTTCCTCCTTGACTTCAGAAACTTCATTGCTAATAGTATTCTCTGTTTTATTCTTGACTTGTAATGTATTTGACCTGCAAACATACCAAATGATGATATTGTCAATGGAACTTTGATGCCTATGGGCTGTCGAAGGCTCTATCAACAATTCTCTACGTAGTCGAGTACTAAGTGATAGCGACTTCTCCTACTCGGCTTGTTATTTTCTTTCTAGTATTGTGGGAGGTCATCTCATACCTTAATTTAATTTGTGAACAGAGTGGTTTAGTATTGGATGACCTCTAAAAATCATTTGAATCCTCCCTTTGTTTAGGTTGGAGAAGATGGGTGCTCTAGATGTGGCTAAAGTCGTCAATCAACATCAAGGATGGAGGCTTATCACCTGTATGTGGTTACATGGAGGGGTTTTTCACTTGCTCGCCAACATGTTGAGTCTGTTAGTTATTGGCATCCGACTTGAGCGAGAATTTGGATTCGGTATGTTAAGTCACTACATACTCATGCTATTGGATTATGTTATCCACGTTAACTATCATGTGGTTGAAAGTGCCATTGCATCTTGGTTAAACCAAATAAGTTGAAATACTTACTTTATATGATTTTGTGTATATTGTGATCGCACTTCTGAAAAATATGACAGTGGTAATTTATATGATGGTCTAGAGGGTGAGAGACATTACAATCTTTTCTCTTGGTAAAGTTTCAGATAACAGAACCAATATATGAATATCAGTGCATGTTAATATCTTGTGATTGTCACTTGATCTTGACTCTATCAAGATTTGTGACCTTAAATATGCTGTTTGTAGAATTTGTGTTGTGTTTGCAGTTTACATTGTTATTAGAAGATGCTTGAATATTTACCCATATATATATATAAGTGCCATCCATGTATCTAACTTACCTCGGGTATTATATAGTATTTCGTTTAATTGGAGGAAATTCCGCCAGTTCATGGCATATGGCTCATAAGTTCAGCTTGTATCATGAAACTATTTTTCTCCAATCCATATTTAGTTATCTGTTCTTGCAGTAAGAACTCAGAAGCACCTGCATCTCAATTAATCGAGTTACATGTGATGCTTTTCAGCGAAAATTGGTTTGCTTTATCTCATTGCTGGATTTGGTGGAAGTCTGTTATCTGCTCTTTTCATTCAATCAAATATATCAGTTGGTGCTTCTGGTGCACTCTTTGGATTGTTGGGAGGAATGCTGTCGGAGCTTATAACTAATTGGAGTATATACGCTAACAAGGTATCTCCCTCTCTCTCTCTCTCTCATATGCTAATAAAGGGCTTTTATGAAGTCTTAACTTTTTGCTGAAACCAAGAATCTTCCTTTTTCAGATAGCAGCTTTGTCGACACTTGTTGTGATTATTGTCATCAACCTAGCAGTAGGAATCCTCCCACACGTCGACAACTTTGCTCATCTTGGAGGATTTTTGTCCGGTTTCCTTCTTGGTTTCGTGTTCTTGATTCGGCCTCAGTTTGGGTGGGTCAGCCAGAGATATGCTCCAGCTGGGTCGGTGACTTCGGCTACCCCCAGATTCAAGCCGTACCAGTGCATACTTTGGGTGCTTTCTTTGATCTTTCTTATCGTGGGGTACGTCTCTCAACTATTCCATTTTAAGGTTCTTGTATGGTTAGGTCCCAATTCAAGTAATCCATCGACTCAAAATGCTAAAATTCACGTTGTATATATAGGTTCACGGTGGGGCTGGTTTTGCTCCTCCGTGGGGAGGATCTAAACGATCACTGCTCGTGGTGCCATTATCTCAGCTGCGTCCCGACTTCCAGATGGAGCTGCAACACGCAGCCCATCTCATGTCAGGTCAGAATTCTCTCTCTCGTTTCATCTCCTCGTATCTCTAGAGCACTGAAGCTCGTCTTGCAATAATCTGTTGTTGTTGGAATTGTGCAGGCTGTGCAAAGTGGGAACCAGTACACATTAACATGCTCAAACAGCAGCAAAAGCAGGACATATGCACTTGTTAATCCGACAACGACAAAAATTCAAGGATTATGCACCCAGCTTTGTCGATAGATTAGTTTTATGTGAATTCAGTGCTAGGTCACTATATATACCTATTGCTGAATACTGTCAGGTTTATATAAGTTTCGCATTCGTTCATTCATTCGTCCAGCTCCTTTTGTGTCCTGTTAGATGTATATGTATCCACGTATATCTTTATTAGGGGTGAGAAAAAATACCGAAATACTGTGTATCTTAAATGCTAGTCTTTTCTTTTGTGGGTCAATTGTGTTTGGTTAAAATATAAGGTTTTAGTTGCAATAAGGTGAAAAAACAAGACATTCAAAATATTTTTTCATACATGTAAGAGAAAAAAAAAAGTTAATCACTGAGATTACAAAAACTATAAGTTTAAAAAGTAGCCCAAGTTTGTTATTATTAGTAGTTGAAATTGAGAAGAACTTTTAGATAATATGTGGCCCAATGGTTGGCCCAAGTTTAGGGTTGTAGCCGGTTAACTAGATAACAATCAATTAAAAGTGCTACAGAAGGCATAATATCATATCCGTTGTTGCTCAGCATTTCTGTAATTCCCCAACTTTCCGATTCATGATTTTTTCGTTTTTCCGAAGCTAGGGGATATGGCGGTTCGCCTCGTCAACGGCGGCAGCACAATCTTGCGCTGCTGCGCAGTGTCGCCACCGCCCGCCGCCCTCAGATGCTGCCTGTTCCACCATAAGCATGTTCACTTTCGCTCCTCCACTTGCTTCTCAATTTCCCGGCGACTTCGTTGTCGCCGCATCTCATTTGGCTATGAGGCGGTTCGGAGTTACTCGGCGCAGAGTCTGGTGGATATGGTGATGGAGGAGCTCGAGTCACTACGGAAGCGTGGGGTAGCTCGCGCCTCAAACAAGTAAGGAAACGTTTGCTGCGTTGTTGTGTTTTTCCTCTTTCCGCCTAACCTGAACATCGTCGTTAACATATCGGTTGCAATTGCATTGGATATATCGTCATGCTGAATCCCTATAATCTTTCTTAAAATCATTGAGTTGGAACTTTGAGTGAATGTCAGCTATCATGTTTGGAGCAGCGAGGGGAACTTTGTGGAGCTTTTTCTTGAAATTGTTCAGTTTCTGGATCAGAGCTTATTGTAATTTCTATTAGTAATTATTACCAGTTAGGTATTGTCCGTCCTTAAAATCACAAGCACACTGTAAGGTATTTTGTTTGACAAGACATGTTTGTTGTAGTGATCATCATGAAATTGACAGAATACATTATTTAATAAATAGAGGTTTCTCCTAGCGTCCATCTAAATCAGATTGTTACAGACCGAAACCCATGTGGAACACATTGCTAAATACTATAGAAGATAGACTTCACCAACCATCCTAAGCAGTAAGCAGTCGTCTATTTTTTTTTTTTTGGCTCGCACAGCTTAAAATGTGACTACAGACTAATAGATAGTCTGACCCAAATTCATCCCTAAGCTGATGACTAAAGTATAGTTGACAAGAGTGTCCAATTTTAGGATCAGAAATAGTAAATATGTTTACAGTTTTTTTTTATCTTCTAAATTTTTTGTTTACAATGAACTTATGGAGAAATAAGCTTGGTTTACTAATCAATCTATTAGATAAATGTGTCTGAGGCCCTGATGTAGGTACCTGGCTTAGTAACATTCCCGATGAAACAAGTCTTGAGTTAACTGTTGCTTAGAATATCATTGCTATATTACATTTGCATCATCATATCACATTTAGTTATCATGGTCACATATGACAGTATTCTTCAGATTGGAATTGGAAACTAGTGATCAGCTTCTTGAAAATAAGCCTGGAAAGAAGACTCTGCAGAAAGGATTGTTGCTAGAGTTCAAGAAGGATTCAGAGAGGGTCTTACTAGCAGTAGTGCAGAAACCGGATGGCAAAAAGAACTGGATGGTTTCCGATCAGGTTTTAATGAAACAATTAATGCCGCATGTGGAATAGGTTGCTAGGTTCCAATATTTGACTTTTGATTTCTTATTAAGGACCTTGTCTCTCAAGTATCCATTTATTTCTTGTTATGCAGAATGGTGTAATGGCATCTATTAAGCCACAGCAAGTTACTTTCATTGTCCCTGGTATCAAGAACTTTGATCACATGGAGATATCAGGCTTTATTCAGAAAGCACAAGATAATCTGGTGTGCTATACTTAGAGTTTCTGAGTTTAGTGGAAGTACAGTTCAAATTTATTTGTTATTTGTAGACAATATTGTGATTCTCTTTCAGGATCCGGCTCTGCTTGAATTCGCATGGACTGAACTTGTTGAAAACAATAAATCAATAACTGTGGAAGAGCTTGCAGAGGTATACCTTTTGCATGATCACTTTTGCATTCATAAGTACTGTATTGACAAAAGTCCATTCTACCAGATGATGTTTGGTAGTGCAGAACCTCTGGAGAGCTATTCTGCTCATTTGTTGCTTTCGAAGGATGATATATACTTCACAACTCTGGAAACTAAAGGTTCATATTCTGTTTATGGGCCCAGATCTGCTGTTCAGGTGTTTTACAGCTTCTTCTTATGGACATCTAGCACTTACCGATAAAATTCTATTTCGATTCAATCTGTATATTTGGTAGAGCTGTGTGTTTCTATAACTTATTACTTTGGGCATCCTTAGGATGATGGTTTTCAATGTCAATGTGCAACATCAGGATTCATTGTCATTTGTTTGTGCCAAAAATCTGAGTTGTTAAAGAGCTTCATTTTATAGGTCGAAGAACTTGTGCGCAGGAAGCATGCCAAAGAGGCTGCAGAGAGGGAACTTGAAGAATTTGTTAATTTACTGAGATCTGCCAGGGATATGCCGCTTCAGGCGAAACCCCCGAAGTCCATGTGGAGCTCTGAAGAGAAAAATCAGAAAAAAATTGAGATTCTTCAAGCATATGCAATTGATGATTGTAGGAATGAAGATGAAAAGAAGACTGCTGGGATGGTAAATTGTTTTATCTTCTCATCCTTCTCTTTTTGGTGCCATCATGCTTCACGATTTAGACTGAGAGAATGAAAGCAAATGGACATTTTCCGTGAGGGAAGATTCCATCTATGCCTTAAACAACTTCACTGATAGTTCAATAAAAAAGAAAAATGCATCACAATGCTGTGGTGGAAACTCCACACCATTCAACTTTCGAATGGATAACAAAAGGAGTCATGAATGCTTGCTTTACTTCTAGCAGATTTTAAAGGCCGTAGGACTTGCTAAAACAGCATCAGCAGCAATGAATCTCCTCATCGATATTGGTTATTTCCCAGTGCACGTAAACCTTGATATATTGAAGCTCAACATCCATACTGACTATGCAGAAGAGATTCTTATAGCTGCCGAAAGTCTTTTACTCGAGTCACCTGACCAAGATGAGGTTTGCTTCCTTTATTACAATTTTAAGTTTCTTTAGTCATAACACACATTAGATATGAAGTTTCTAAACTCAACAACATATAATTAGACACTTTTGTTTTATAAACTTATGGTATCTAAGTAGATACCATGTCCAATCCACCCTGACAGAATGGTAATCTTTCTGACTCCTGACACAAACTGCGTCATGGTGCTTATCTTATTCGTGCTGTCTTTTTCTCTATTTCCGTTTCCGCCTTCTGGTTTGTGTTGCCTCATGCATGGATATATGGGGCTGCTCACATATTTTGCCTGCAGTCCAGTGTTTATTATTGTTTTTGGTTTGCCTTGGTCTCAAAACCCGTGAAAGCTAGTGCAAGCATGATTCTCATATAGGGAACTATTTTTTCATGTTAAATGTAATTGTAACATTGTAATACTCAATAGTCTCCTTCAATAGATTTTGTGCTTAGTTAGATTATGCACCCATGCGTTCTTGGACGGCCTTCTGTGCATCTTACCCAAGAGATATATCATATGGAGCCAAACGAGTGGTCTTATATTGATATCAGGGTAACAAATTTGCAATGTGGTCTTATATTGATATCAGAGACATATACTGCTTTTTGTATTGTCAGGTTGAGAGGATAGATCTCACTCACTTGAAGGTTTATGCCATTGATGTTGATGAAGCTGATGAGGTACACACCTTATAGAACTTAGTGGGAACTTTGTTCATGATTACTAATAAGGAAGCACATGCAGCTCGATGATGCACTGAGTGCAACTAGGCTTCAGGATGGCCG
Source organism: Monilaria moniliformis (assembly GCA_034509125.1). Lineage (NCBI taxonomy): Eukaryota > Viridiplantae > Streptophyta > Magnoliopsida > Caryophyllales > Aizoaceae > Monilaria > Monilaria moniliformis. The sequence goes on from JAYDZE010030094.1 coordinate 18,785, forward strand.
TATAAAGATCTGGATCCATGTTGCAGATCCTACGAGATTGGTCAAGCCTGGGACCATCATAGACAAGTATATATATTATATGAATCTGAATTTGTTATTTTTTGTTCCCGTAATTGATTTTCTGAGGCTTTTGTAATACAGTTTTTTTTTTTTTTTTTTTAGAGAGGCAATGAAGAGGAGTACTTCTGTTTTTTTACCATCTGCTACTTACCCGATGTTCCCTGAGAGGTTAGCCATGGAAGGCATGAGTTTGAAGCAAGGGGAGCACTGCAAAGCTGTCTCAGTTTCAGTTGTGCTGCATGGTGATGGTGGGTAAGTGAGTGAACTATAGCATTGGTGAATGATATTATAGCTGTAGTCCTTGTCTTTGAGAAGCAAATTTTTGAAAATGGATTTGAAGAATCTTTCTGATCTGATCATGTGTTACACAAAATGATAGTTGAACACCTTTGCTGAGATAACAAATAGAATTTTTTTGTCACTCAGCCCTTTCTTTTTCCCATGGCTTCCTCTTGACGAATGGGTGACTTAAATAAATAATTGATTGACAATCTTGACGTGGATATGGACTAGTGTTCATACCTCTGTTTAGCATCTTATTTAACTCCGAGAAAAAAAGTATTAGTCATACTTGAATACTTCTATAGATAGCAATATAAAAACATCTCCTCATGCTTAAAAGAATTTTGTGTATACTGTTCACATGAATTCCCAGAGTTGTGTATGCCTTGGCAGGGATCTGAGGCAGGCTGCATCATCTTTAAAACTGATGTTTGTATCCTCCTCTTCATCCCATTCCCCAACAATAAAAAGCTGCCAAAAGAAAATAGGGAGAAAGTTAGGACCTCTGTCTGAAACATACTAGTGTATAATTTCCCCATCACTTGAATGCCCCTTGAAGATTTTTGGGTGGAGTTGCAGTGTCATAGTGATTGTCTGTCTAATTTGATCACTCCTTTGCATCTATCTCTATGAAAAAAGCCTAGAAGAAACTTTGCCTTAGCTTTCACTTGGTCAGGTTATGCTTCTACCTTTTTCCATATGTGCAGTGGACCTCAGTATGATGTTATTGTTTTAATTGTTTTTACAGCATTGCAGAATATTCGGTTGAAAACTCAATCATCAAACCAACATATATGTTAACTTATGAGAGTGCAACAGAACTCCTTCATTTGAACCTGGAAGAGGAGGCTGAACTCAGACTTCTTTCAGAGGCTGCTACACTCCGACTTCATTGGCGTCGAAGGCAGGTGAGCATTTCTATTCCTATGAGATTATATTCATCATTTCTTGGTTACGTTTATGGTTTTCTCCTTTGCAGATTGTGTCATCTCTGAGCTATTTGTCAATAACATTCTGCATTTTTGCGAAGTTGATTCTATTTTCCGAATCTGGATGTAATCAACTTGTTCCAATTTTGTTACTTAAGAAGATTATCCACATACTGTCAATTGTTGACCATGCCAGTCTGCAGAACGTTGTTTATCCTTCTAGGAGGCGAATCCCACTTTCTTGTTGATTGAGTTACATGAAATATAGTTTACTATTCATGACAAATATAGATCAGTTTATGATATTTTTACTACTATAGTGCATGGTTAATAAGTCTTAACCTGCATTAAACACTATCCATCTTAAACTTGAATATGTCATTTCTAATGCAACACTCATCCTCCGTGTGTATTTATTGATTGATGGCTCTGAGATAATTCTGGTGCAAATCTACGTCAGGAATCCCTTTTGTCCTTTTTTGTCCCAAATATGTTTGGTGTCTCTCATTTTATGTAATAAGCTTACTGCAAAATGTGCTCTTTGGTGGCTTGAAAATACTTTGTTTTTCATTTGTGAAATGCTTTCTTTTCTCCAATACTTTATTTCTCCTCATGATGTGAAGTACCTTCTGTAGGGTGCAATAGACACATCTACACTAGAAGCCAGAATCAAGGTGACTAATCCAGATGATCCAGAGCCCTTGATCAAGCTGTATGTGGAGAATCAGGCAGATCCTGCTATGCGTCTTGTATCTGAGATGATGATACTTTGTGGTGAAGTTATAGCCACTTTTGGTTCTGTGAACAAAATCGCCTTGCCTTACAGGGGACAACCTCAGTCAAATATTGATATATCTGATTTTGTTCATCTTCCTGAAGGCCCTGTTAGGAGTTCTGCTATAGTTAAAACCATGCGCGCTGCTGAATTCGATTTCAGGAAACCTACACGCCACGGAGTTTTAGGACTTCCTGGATATGTCCAATTCACATCTCCCATACGTAGATATATGGATCTACTGGCTCACTATCAGGTACTTTGTAGTGGTTATGGAATTATTATATTCATTGATGTACTCTATCAGTAGTCTAGCCCATAGGTATTACTAACAAATCATTGGCCCCTTATGACCTGAAAGTTCAACTGTCTCTTAGACAACATATTTTGAAGTTCTAATTTCTTTCTTACTACTAATTCTTTCTTATGCAGGTAAAAGCATTTCTTAGGGGAGATTCTCCTCCTTTCTCAGCAGGACAGCTGGAGGGTATGGCTTCTATGGTAAATATGAATATAAGGTTAGTGAGGCGGCTTAGCTCTAGCAGTCTCCGCTATTGGATGATAGAATACTTGAGACAGCAACCAAAAGAAAGGAAGTTTTGTGCATTGGTCCTTCGGTTCATCAAAGATAGAGTTGCTGCAATACTCTTGGTGGAGGTAATTGTAGTAGATTGAAATTCTATACCATATAAGTGCTAGTTTCTTGAGTTGCTATCAACCACCTCTTGCTGCTTGGAGAATTGCCTGTCTCCACCTCTTTCTTTAGGATTTTCCATAACTGAGAGCACAGATAGCATTGTTACATTCCGGCTATAATTTAGCTGTTTCAACTTGCCGTGATGATGTCAAATATCTAATACACTCAATCAAATCACTTTTAGTAAAATGAACAAGGGTTATTAGGAAAATGCTCTATAGAGGTACTGCTATTGCTGATGGTTGAAAAGTAATATATAACCAATGAAAATATAACTTCAGATATCAGTTCCATCTAGTTAAGGGGTACAATAATCTACTCTGAAATTCTGAAAGTGATTACGCTGTTGAACCAAACTAGTATTAACTCAGTTCTGTTGGTTCGCAGAAGGATGTTTAATATTCTGCTAACCTTTGTGAGTTGTACCGTGGATCATAGCTTCTTCTAAGAAAAACAAGTAAAGAGTATACATGGCAACAACATTTTGTATTAATCATAATACGGCTTGTGCAGGTTGGAGTACAAGGTTCTGCTTGGGTATCTCTTGGTGTACAGGTAGGTGATGAAGTAAAAGTTCTTGTAGAAGAAGCGCATCCACGTGATGATGTTCTTATATTCAAGGAGGCTCAAGGAATTTAGAGACTCAAATATGATCAAACGTATTAGCTGCACATTGATTTCAAGATTTTCATTAACAGCACCCTCGAAATTGGAAAACGCAAAACAGAGATCTTGCTTCGTGAAGAAAATGACGTGGTATTTGCTTCAATGCTATGTCTGGTGGTATCAATTCTGAAAGGCACGAAATGCTCCTGTTCTTACAGTGATGGGACGATTATAGGACCAATTTTTGGGCACTCGCAGGCTACTAAAAAATATCAGGGTCAGCTGATATGATATCTACTGCAGGGCAGATAGGAATCTCTAGAAGAGTTGTTGCTGTACGAGCAAATTGCCAAGATGTTCTGATAATTTTTAAAGCAATGTCGCCACTGCTTTCGAACCTTCATTTTATTCTTCCACATACTTTGATTAGTGGTTCATGCACGGAGTTGAGAAGGTTCTTGTTCTTCTCCTAGGGCTTTCTTCTGCCTGTACATACAAAATTTTCTGTGCTATGATTTTGTATCAAGTGTATCTATATATATTAGTATTTTGGTGAATAGACAGATAAAATGCTCGTTATTGCCTTGGCAAGTGTTCATTAGTATGTAAGTGTGTCAAGTCACAAGAAAAAAGTATGCAAGATTGTGTGATGTGTGAGAGAGAGAGGGAGAGGGAGAGGCTGGATTTCTATGCAATTAATAATGCGAAGAAGGAAACAAGTGTAGATCGTTTTGGCGTTCCTGAATCCTGATTTTATGTCTAAAATAAGATGTATTGTAGGTTATCAGTCTTCTAGTATGGTTCGCCGTTCGGTAAGAACGAACACGCAGTGGCGCGTGCCTAACCCTCCGTCCACTTGCAGGTCTTAGAATACCACCGTCTGCGATGAGAGGTTATCTATCGTAATGTTACATACTTTAATCATTATTAAACTAATTAGTGGAGTCAAAAAAATTTCCTCTGATATATATATTAGCCTACCAAAGTAACCAAACACACTTAATATTTGAATTTGGAACATCATCAATTAGCATTACTAACCTCTATGAAACACGGGTATAAAGAAATTATTACAAGTAGTGTGTATATAATATATACTATTAATAAATAAAAATAAACAAATATAGCAAAATTATTATAGACAAAATAAAATCTGAGATTGCACAAATGCTATTTTCTTTTTAGTTAGAAAATGAGCTAAAAATATCAGAAGAGCGCTAGTAAATATCATATGTTAAAAACTTGAAATATAAGAATCACGACCGAATAAACTAATGGAATATCATATGGCGAAAACAGAAAATGTTTTTGCACCTTTTTGCACTTTATTTACGCTGCTGTCCGTCAAAATTCCCAAGAGAGAGAGATAGTAAGATCACGCGCAACGTAAGTTCTTCGGCGCGTGCCAGAGGGACAAATGGAGGTGGGACGCGATGGAGGGGCTGGGCGGGACGGGCGGCGTGCAAGCAAAGGAAAACTAGCGAGATGCTCGCCGGCCTTCTTTTTTTTTTATTATTATTATTAATTTTCGGTTTTTCTGTTTTTACATAATTAATTGTGATATTTTGATTACAAAATCTAGCTTAACAGAAATGAGCGTTTTGGAAGTAGAAGGCAATGGATTCCACCTCTTCTTTATTTTCACGTTTTTCTATTTTTTTTGTTTATTTTTGTTTCTTTCATTTTTTTTTCATTTTTTGTGCTTATTCTCTTCTTGCTTTTTTTCAAATGATATATTTGAATTTTTATTAACGTATGAATTTAATTAGCATATTAATTTAATTAGGATATATAAAAATACATAATTGTAAATTATATGTAATTTTAGGATTTTATTTTTTTAATAAAATTTATATTTTTTATTTAATGGCAATTTTATTTAATTATAATATATAATAAATATATGAAATAAGAATGATTAAGAAAATAAAAAATGAGAACTATAAATAATGAAAGGAAAATAATGGATAAAAAAATAAGATTATGAGTATTAACTCTTAAGTAAGATATCAAAATAAAAAATAGTATGAAATCCAATTAAAATATGATTAAGATGCTAAAAATGTAGATTGTGAATGTCGTAAATTATATATGGAAATGGAAGTAAAGAGGATTTTAGGCCCCCCCTGCCTAGTGCCCTTTGTGATACCTGCCACTATAGCATCCCCGACCCTTAAGTACACCCTTCCCCTTCCTCCCGCTTTCCATTCTACACAAATTACTCTCTCTCTCTCTCTCTCTCTCTCTCTCTCTCTCTCTCTCTCTCTCTCTCTACCAAAAATGCCGCCAGTGAAGACGATCCTCTGCATGGCCACCATCCTCTGCTTTCTCACATCCGCTCGCGCCAGAATCCCCGGCGTCTACGGCGGCAGCACCTGGCAAACTGCACACGCTACATTCTACGGCGGCAGCGACGCCTCCGGCACCATGGGTACCCTCACCGACCACTCATTCTCCTTCTCTTCCACTCAAGAAATAACAACATTGCTTCATTTTTATTCTATTTTTTTTCTCTTTTGTTGGTTCAATTAATCAGGTGGCGCCTGCGGGTATGGAAACCTATACAGCCAGGGATACGGCGTTAACACGGCGGCACTTAGCACGGCGCTGTTCAACAACGGGCTGAGCTGCGGCGCCTGCTTCGAGATCAAGTGCGACGCGGCGCAGGACGCCAAGTGGTGCAACCCGGGCAGCCCCTCCATTCTCGTCACAGCCACCAATTTCTGCCCGCCCAACTACGCCCTGCCCAACGACAACGGCGGCTGGTGCAACCCTCCCCGCCCGCATTTCGACCTCGCCATGCCCATGTTCCTCAAAATCGCCGAATACCGCGCCGGCATCGTTCCCGTCAACTTCCGCCGGTAACACTTTATTTATTTATTTACCTGTCGTTATGCAAAATTTACCATTTTACCACTATATAATTTAGAGGTTGGTCCATGTCTCCTCGAGTTGGCCTACGAAATTGTAGGATTTATTATGCATATAAAATAATTTATTCTCTTAAATTCTTTGGCGTTTGGCAGCGTGCCGTGCAGAAAACAAGGAGGAATCAGATTCACGATCAACGGTTTCCGTTACTTCAACCTAGTTCTGATCACCAACGTGGCGGGCGCAGGGGATATCGTGCGCGCGAGCATTAAAGGTAGCAACACCCAGTGGGTGCCCCTGAGCCGCAACTGGGGGCAAAATTGGCAGTCCAATGCGGTCTTGGTGGGGCAGGCCCTCTCCTTTAGAGTTAGGGGCAGTGACCGTCGCACTTCCACTTCCTGGAATGTGGCGCCGTCTAATTGGCAGTTTGGCCAGACCTTCACGGGCAAAAACTTCAGGGTGTAATGGAGGAGGCTCAACTGAAGCGGCTGCAGGAATTGTAGCCCGCACCTTCTACTTGTTACTTTTCTATTATCATATAATATATTAATGCCTATTTTTCCTTTTCGGGAATTTTGGGTTGTATTTGGATATAAATATGTCAATATTTTATATATAGGTAGCTCGTAGTTTCCATATATGAATCATAGGAGGCTAATGTATGCCGACTCCATCCCCACTTATCAATTAAACTGAAACTTGGGTGTATGTGCATCACAATTTGGCAATGACACAATCGATTTCAACAAAATCTCTGACAAGATATCCAACTCAACTAATTATTTCAAAAACAAATCGGCAAATTTGTACAAATCTGTGTTCCTCATTTGTTGGTATAATATACGGATAATAACTGAATAATGCGCGTACACTTTTTTGTATTTTTTTGAATAATGCATACATTATACTTTTCTTGTATAAAATTATAACAATTATTTTTAATGATTTTTAAATTTCTAAAAGATAAATAAAACTTGATTGTTAAGCGTAAAATATAATGATAGAAAGACTATATAGTCATCCATTAAACCTTTCTGCATTTATACTTGTATTTCTATACATTCTTGAAGTATTCGATTTATCTACCGATCGAGTGGAATAACTTTGTTTGGGATAGCTATCCCAATATTTCAAAGTATGAATCATCAACACAATCGCCATAGATATTGATTGCATAGGTGCCTAGTTGGAATTATACTAAACATTGAATATGTCCAAACAGTACTTCAAAAGCCCTCCAAAAATTGTTTTGCAGTAATGGAAAAAGGATTTAAGTAAAAGGCTGGATTTAGATAGATTCCAAATGGCCATGTTTCTAGTTTGGGCAATATAAGATTTCCTCGAGGCCTTTAAATCCCAGGATTCTTGAGTCCATCTTCATGTAAGGAAATCCTAACATACGATCGTCCACAAAATCACTCTAAAGTTGACTTTTGAGGATCGCCATCCATCCCCAATTATTTCTACCTCTTACATATGTGATGTCATTCTACTGCATTGACCATGCCCAATATTCTTTTTTTTTTCAATTTAAATTAAAATCACAAATTTTGAAAAACAATTTTATAAAAGAATAAGACCAATATAAAAACAATTTCCTAGATACCACATCGATATAAAATCTAAAAAGACTTACAGATTGTCAATGAGAATTTTAAAATCTAAAGGTTTTCTAGTATAATGAAAAATACATTAATATTGTCACTATAACAAACAATGGAAGTTGTTCTATGCGTTATTAAATGTTATATATAGGGGAAAAAATAAAATCCAACTTGATTTGATTGGCTATTATGAATGGGGTCCATGAAATAGTTCTGAGTGGTCAGGTAAGCTGTGGATACGCAGAACTTCATGTGCTTCTCTACTGGCATTCATTTGTCAACTAGCTTATTGGTTTCCTCTTTTCTGTGCTAGCAGATATATGACCGAATATACTCATATTTGGAACTCTTATATTTAATTTTTATAAATTAAATCAAATATTAGTAAATTTTCATTACTAGACTAAATTTTGGGGGCGACTTTGTAAATGGTAGTAAAATTTAGGGGTGGGTATTCGGTTTTCGGTTCGGTTTTTTGCCCAAACCGAACCGAAACGAACCGAAAAACCGATTTTTTTTTTAAAACTAAAATCGAACCGAACCGAATTACCCGAAAAACTGAACCCGAAAAACCGAAATCCGAACTATGAAAACCGAACCGAACCGAACCGAAAAAAATCGAAATATCATAAAATTATCCGAAAAACCGAAAAAAAAAACCAAAAAACCGAAAATCCAAAAAATTATATGTATATATATGTAATATATATATATAATATTAAATATAAATTCGGTTTTTCGGTTTTTTTCGGTTTATAGTATATCCGAACCGAAAAACC
>JAYDZE010030205.1:0-27383 GCA_034509125.1 Monilaria moniliformis
AAATCTCGATCAACTTCCACTTTTACTTGCTTTCTCTAGTTGCTTAGTTCGGTAGTTAGAAAATCCTTAGCTTAGCTCTACTTTTGATGTAATTTACTGCTTTCCTTTACTTGCTTTGTACCGAACCATTTCCATCCCAAGTTTAATCGAAGTATTTTAAGTTTCAAGGCTGTGTTCCTTTACGTTTCTCGCCTAGATCTAGACATCTCCATAGCCACGGTGTAAGGTGACATTGCAACGAGACTTTGGAGGTTTTCATCCACTTTATTTTGTGTTCTCTCGCCTTTAATTTCTTGTTGTTCGAAGTTCCGTTTCACGGCCATTTTCATGGGAGTAACGTGACATTGCTTTCCGCGGCCTTGGTTCGTTTAGTTGCTTAGTCTCGCGCGGTTTGGCTAGTTCCGGTTGCGCGATGACAGTGCGTAATCGAAGCTTGGTTTGCCGTGAGTTTATTTTAGTATTTGTGGTTTGTTGCTCTGTTTTGTGTTAAGTGTGGTACGCGGGCGTACGGTGACAGTGCAACCGAGTGCCGGGCTTGAGTCGTTGTAGTCTTAGTCGTGCATTTCGCCGAGATACATACGTGTGGTGACAGCGCGTTGTGGTCTTGGCTTGGCCTTATTTAGTTTAGTTTCAGTGCCTCTGTTTTTAGTGTTTTATGCTCTGTTTCGTTTCTGCCTCCACGTTTGTGTTGGGCAGTTTGCTAGTAGTGTCTGTAATTTTCCTTTCGTTCTCGACGAGCTCGAGTCGACCGGCCTGACAATCTGGTAACCTTTGTTGTCTCTACCTCTATCAGTGGGGAAGAGCATGAAGGGGGACTTGTCCTTGTTGGTAGTTAGTGTCAGCTTTAGTGAGTGCTGCGTTAGGGCAGTCAGGAGGTACAATCTGGGTGTCAGTACCTGTCTTGGGACCACATTCCCTATTTGGATCTGTTTTCTTTCCTTTCCAGGGCCCATCTTTTCCCTTGTCTGGAGTTTAACTAACCTTTTCCAGCTTTTAGTACTTCAGTTTGCAGAGCTCCATTTCTAGATATTATCGTTTGTTGTTTTCTATCTATTTTCGGTTTAATCGCTTTTCTCAATTCCGCACCACCTACGGCTAGGCCAGTTTGCGCCTAGCCGCCATTTTAGATTCAGCCAGTTTAAGTGTTTAATCCATGCATCCTTAGTCTAATCCTGTTAATTTCAGTAATCTCATCTCCACACACACACACACCCCCTTTAGGCGTGGCTGCACAGCTAAAACCCCCGAAAAACCCCCTTCAACCAGGGCGAACACCATCTCTCTCTGTGGGATCGACCTCCGGACTTTCCACTTACTAGTTAATAGTATTTGGGGTGTAAGGAGAAATTATAAGTAGATTTTTCTAGGGCAACTCACCTCTACCCATTCCAATGACATGTGTGATTTGGTCCGCGCAATGGTCTCCACAATTGGGTCTATTTATGAAATAATTTCGAATTATTTTACTGACCCACCCTAGTGAGAGCTAGATTCTTAGAAATTATAACTTCATATGAGTACACTTTCTTAATTGACAAACTTTGAATTTTATTAGTGGCGTACCACCTTCCCTAGAAGGAGTATCAAAATAGAAATAGAATTCTTAGTTGTGGAATTGTGGTATTTTCTTAGATGTAAATAGGTAGTCATGTCACATTAATGGTCTCTATCTATTTAATTATGTGACCAGAAAATTTTGTTAAACATATTTGAGTTTTTATCACCTTAGTGCCTTGCTTTAAATTTGTTTAACTGTTGTGAGATGCATGCAATTGTTTATTGGTTTTTGCAATTTATGTGTCAAACATGTATGTGACATTAAGTTATTTTCTTGTCAATCTATTTTACAATGTCGTTCAATCCTCTTACATCAATCCTAAAAGAAAACAAACTCGATGGTCAAAATTATGTAGACTGGAAACACAACTTGGATATAGTTTTAATAGCCAATGACATTAAGTTCGTTTTGGAAACACCTTATCCTCACGTTCCTGCCAATAATGTAGTTAAAGAAGCATACAATAAGTACTGCAAAGCTAATGAGATGGCGAAGTGCTATATTTTGGCATCCATGTCAAATGTACTTCAAAATCAGCATAAAGCTATGTAGACAGCCGCTAATATGATGCTAAACCTTGGAAACCTGTTTGGGATGCAAAATCGGGCTGCCAAATCAACGACTATCCGAAAGATAATGAATAGGACAATGAATGAAGGCTCATCTGTGCAGGACCATGTTCTCGTGATGATGGGCTATGTCAATGAGATAGAGATTTTAGGAGGATCTATTGATCCAAAATCCTAAATAGATATCATCCTTCAAAGTCTACCTGCAAGCTATCAGCAGTTCAAGCTGAACTATGATATGAATAAGAGAAATTATTCATTGCCTGAATCATTGACAGAACTGCAGTCGGCAGAGGGCCTCATGGCCCAGACTAGGCAAGCCCTGATTGCAGCTATTCCTTCTATCTCGGGCTTTAAGTCCAATAAGGGGAAGAAGAAAAATGAGAAGGCATTAGTGGCCACTAAGAAAAGGAAGGGAAAGAAAAAGATGAATCCTTAGAATCAAACTGGGAAATGTTTCAAGTGCGGCAAAAAGGGACATTAGAAGGCGGATTGTCCACATCTAAAGAAGGGCAATGGTTCAGGTATGTCCCAAGCATTTGTAGTAGAATCTTGTTTATCAGCCGTTTCTACTCATTCGTGGGTAGTGGATACAGGAGCCACTGATCAAGTTTGCTTTCATCATTCTTTAATGTAGGAGAAAAGGAAGGTACATGAGGGCGATGTCTATATCCAGCTTGGAGATGCCACGAGAGTGACGGCTGTTGCAATGGGAGTTATTTATTTACAGTTTTCTAGTGATAAAACTTTAGTTTTAAATAATGTTTTGCTTGTACCTTCGTTTAGAAGGAATTTAATTTCAGTTTCTAAACTTGTTTCTGATGGATATTCGATTTCATTTAATGATGCTTGCATTATTGAGAAATGTGGTTCGTTTATCTATCATGGTACAATGCAAAATAATTTATATACCATAGTAAATTCACAACTCTCACAAATTAATAACACATCAACTTTCTCAAGGAAGTGAAAGTTTCCTTCAAATTGAATGAATGAAACATACTTATGGCATTTAAGACTCGCACATGCCAATCCTCGTAGGATCCAAGGGTTGGTAGATCAAGGTTCACTTAAAGATCTCATTCTAGAACCTTTTGCAACCTGCGAATCCTGCTTGGAAGGTAAGATGACCAAGAGACCTTTTAAAAATAAAGGATATAAAGCCAATGAAGCACTAGAACTTATTTATTCTGATGTATGTGGTCCACTGTCAACTCAAGCTAGAGGAGGATTTCAGTATTTCATCACATTCATTGATGACTACTCAAAAATTGGATTTATTTATTTGATGCGCTACAAGTCAGAATCTTTTGACATATTCAAAGAATTCATAGCACTTGTAGAGACGCTTCATAGTAAAACAATCAAGTGTCTACGGTCTGACCGTTGAGGCGAATATCTTAGCAATGAGTTTTTGGACTACTTGTCAAAAGTAGAAATCCAATCCCAGCTAACCTCGCCTGGTACACCTCAGCAGAACGGCGTGGCTGAAAGGAGAAATCGAACAATCCTATAGATAGTTCGATCGATGATGAGTTATGCTCAGCTTCCTATTTTGTTTTGGGGATATGCGCTGGAAATAACAACCTACATGTTAAATAACTTACCATCAAAATCAGTTTCAACAACACCACATGAGTTGTGGACTGGACGTAAGTATAGTCTAACACATCTCAGAGTGTGGGATTGTCCATCACATGTGTTGGAGAAAGATCCAAGTAAATTGGAATCTAGAACCGTGGTATGTCTATTTGTAGTATATCCCAAGGGAACGAAGGGTTATGAATTCTGTAGTCTTCGAGACAAGAAGGTATTCATTAGCACGAATGCCAGATTCTTGAAAAAGACTATGTAAAGAATCATAAGTCCGTAGTAAGGTTGCTCTTGAAGAATTCAGAGAAACCACACAACCAATAACTCAAGAAAAGACAACAACTATATCTACAACATCAATGTCTGTACCTCAAGTTGTAGTGCCTCGACGTAGTGCGAAGGTTACTAGAGAATCCGACAGATTCATTGGCCTAGGAGGGTATTCCGGCTCAGTCTTTGACCTGGATGAATTCGATCCCTGGAACTACAAAGAAGCAGTAGAGGATTCAGATAGTCGCTTTTGGAAAGAAGCGATGGAATCCAAACTACAATCAATAATATATAAGGACATTTTCAATATTTGTATCCCGCCTAAAGTCTCCAAGGCCATTGGGAGTAAATGGGTATAGAAGTGCAAATGAGGACCTGATGGGAAGGTGAAAGTCTTCAAGGCACGACTAGTGGCAAAGGGTTATACCCAAAGGGACGATATAGATTATGATGAGACCTTCTCGCCTATAGCAATGCTTAAGTCGGTCCGAATCCTATTGCCTATAGCAGTCTATGACGTCAAGACAACTTTTTTAATGGAAGTCTTGAGGAGACCATCTACATGCAACAACCCGTTGGCTATGTAGTTAAGGGCAAAGAACATGTGCTCTGGAAGCTTAAGAGGTCAATTTATGGCCTGAAAAAAGCATCCAGATCATGGAATGTCTGTTTTGATCACACAGTCAAATCATTTGGATTTGAACACTGCCCAGATGAAAGTTGTGTGTACAAGAAAGTTGAAGGTAAAAACGTTGTTTTCTTGATACTCTAGGTAGATGACATTCTTTTGATTGGAAACAACAAAATAATGTTATCACATGTTAGAGAGTGGTTGTCTACATAATTTGAAATGAAGGATATGGGAGAAACTGGACACATTATTGGGATCAAGGTCATCCGAGATCGCCAGAAAAGAATGTTGTGCTTATCTCAAGAATCCTACATTGATAGCGTGCTCAAGCGTTTTAATATGCATAATTCCCAGAAAGGGTTCTTACCTTTTCGGCATGGAATTATCTTATCTCAAGAGATGTGGTCAAAGACACAAAGTGAGATAGAGAAGATGAGACAAGTTCCATATGCCTTGGCAGTTGGAAGTGTTATGTATATTATGCTATGCACGAGGCCTGATATTTGCTTTGCTATTGGCATGGTGGCAAGATATTAGTCCAACCCAGGCCGATGACACTAGACTGCGGTAAAGAATATACTCAAGTACCTGAAAATGACCAAGGAGTATATGCTAGTCTAACAGGCATTCGAGCTGTGTCCATTGGGTTATACCGAATCAGATTTTCAGACTGATTGGGACTCGAGGAAATCTACCTCAGGCTATGTGTTCACCTTAGGAGGTGGAGCCATCACATGGAGGAGTGTGAAACAAAAATGTATCGCAGACTCCACCATGGAAGCTGAATATGTGTGTGCTTCAGAAGCTGCAAAAGAAGCTGTGTAGCTCAGAAGCTTCCTTATGGAACTCAACGTGATTTCGAGTATGCCAAAGAGTATCACGATTTATTGTGATAACTCAGGAGCAGTGGCAAACTCAAAGCAACAACGGGCTCACAAGGCCAGTAAACACATAGAGAGGAAGTATCATATCATTCGGTATATAGTGCGCAGATGAGACATTGAGGTGACCAAGATCGCATCAGAGGACAGCCTGGCAAATCCTTTCACAAAGAGCTTTCCCAGCACGACGTATGCTCGTCATGTTGAAGCGATGGGAGTCAGATGCATTGATCACCTAGACCTGCTTTCAGTATAAGTGGAAGAATAGACAGTGTGTGTATACTCGAAAGCTCGTTTTGAGTATAACTGGGAGATTGTTAGGGTATATACTGAAAATCAAGCTTTGAGCTGCTTTGTACTTGTAAATCCTTAATTACCAATTTATGAGAAGATTATATTTTTGTCACATTGATTTGCTTTTCATATTATTTTTCTTATAATTCATTATGATTAAGCAAATATGTCTAAGTCTTTTGCATTATAAACTGAGTGGTAACCCGGTTATCACTGAAGGTTTCTCAGTCAGTTTCTTGCAAAAGAAAAGCTAAGTTTCACAACCTAGATAGACTTAGACAATCTATCATAAAAGGTTGCAGTGTCAGTCCAAAACGTTTGCTCGCCTTAGTAAACAAAAGACACCGGTGTGGTATAGCACTGAAATGATTCACGCGAGATATGTCTTTCACGCTGATTATTGAAATATGAGGTCTCGGCGATATTTATTTCTTAATCTTTGCATATAACATTGAGCATACGTTATTGATTATGTATTGCTTTAATTTATCAAAAGATGCGGGCTTTTCGTAGCCCAAGAATCCTGATATCTTGGGCAGTGGTAATTAATGACTAATAGGTGTTAGGATTGTTATTGCACTAAATCGTGTCCCGAGAGAGTCTGCGTTGATAATATCCCCAACACGAGTTCAATAAAAGGTTTTATTATATAGAAGCCCGGCCGACTTGAAATTTATTACAAATAAAGAATTTTGAACTGGAGCATTCTTGGTAAAAGATATTAATTAATTAAAACAGCAGCAGGTTTAAATTAAATAATAGATATTAGAATCTTAAACACGAGAAATAAATTAATTAAAAAAGAAGTCTAGATTTTCTGTAATATTAATTTTTATAGTGGTATAAATTAATATTCTGTTGGACTTATATTAAATTGGGGCTCAATTTAATTAGTAAAGCCCAACAGGGAGGCCGAGTCCAAATTTCATTGAATTCCTAATCTGGCCCATCACAACTCTATATATAGGAGAAATGAATGAAGAGAAAACACTTTTAACCTAAACCTAGCTTGCAAATTTCGAAAATACACTAGCACACACACTACATAATTTTCAAAAATTGCTAGGTTTTAAACCTAGTTCGTTGTTCTCTTCATTTTTTTTCTAGTCCTATAGGTTTGATAGGTATTGTTCCACCTCAATATTCAAACCTAGGAGTAGGGAATAGATTACAAGATCTAAGGTTGAAAACGTTCAACTCACGTGGAGAAGGAGCAAGCCATCGTCGAATCATTGGAGATTCAACAAAGGTAAAGTTCGAAAACCTACTAGAAGCATGTTATAGGATTTAGTATTGCCTTAACGCATGATTACTTGCGCTGTAGTATAAGGTAGGAAGATTTAATTTGGTTAAAGGATTCCTTCAATGGAATATTTAAAACTCCAACATAATGGGCACCGAAAAAAGATTAGAGCAGAGAGTAGATAATAATTAAGGGTGATATCCGGGGATAATAGTGTCAAAAATGCAAACAATCTGAGTCCAGTTTCACGTGCATATTCACAATCGTACCCATATAACGCGATTCCTTATCTGGATGATTAGCTGATTTTTTGTGGGCCTTGGCCGGACCAATGGCAAAACATGGGCCGACCTGATAATCTGACTTTGCTACCAAAGGCCATTCTCGGCCATGATAACTCTCTTAACTGGGCCTAATCAGATTTATCAAACGGTCCCTAAATATAGTGTGGCAAGAGAATTAAACCAGAAAAAAGATATAGAGTTGCTTTCTTGATTTCATCTGAATGGTGCCAAATATCCATATCTAAAGCTTAATCAATCATTATTTGTAACCCAACTAGTCTAAGAATTAGAACAAACCTGTCATATATACTTTTTACTAATCTTGGGATTTATCTAAGGACATATATTATGATTTAAGAACATTGCGAAAAGATTAGGGCTCGTTGGGTAGTCTTGATCAGATATGACAAGATAAGGGCAAGATAAGAATCAAGATATTGACCAAAATAAGCATTTATGTTTGTTGTTTATTAGATAAGATAGAAATGAGAATAAAAATAAGTGAGGTATTTGATAACCTAGATTATTTTATAAATAAAATGTGAAATTACTTTTTTTGCCCTAATTAAAATTGAGAATCTATGATTAATTAATTAACTAAGCTGTGATTAACTCCTTAATTAATTCATTAATTAATTGATTAAAGGTATATTAATGATTAATTAAAATAAAATTAAGACAATTCTTCAACCAACAATGTTGAAAGACGACCCAACCTGGCGATGGCGAAGCCATCTTAGGTGAACAATCCATGTTGTGGCAACGATGAACCCACCAAAATCAATCGACAAAGGCTCTCGGCGATCAACCAAAATCATCATAATGAAATCAAACAAAATTGCAATCAAAATCGAACCAAACAACCAAAATCAAACAAAATTGGAACCAAAATCGAACCCAACAACCAAAATCGAACCCGCACAATCGAAATCAAGCAAAATTGCAACAAAAATCGAACAAAAAAGGTTGAATTTCTGGAAAATAGTTTGAGGTTCATGATATCTCAAAAATCATCTGTGTTTCAATCATTATAGCCATCGAGCACGGAACACAGCCATCGAACCCCGCTACCAAAATCAAACCCAACAACCGAAATAAAACAAAATTGCAACCAAAATCAAACCCAAAATATTGAATTTCTCGAAAACAAATTTGAGACTCAGGGAAGGTTTCAATCATCATAGTCATCGAGCAAGGAACACAACCATAAAACCTAGCAACCAAAATCGAACCTAGCAACCAAAATCAAACCAAGCAATCGAAACCTAAACGCAGGCAACACATGCAAAGTCGGGTAACCAAAACCCAACCACCAAAATCAAAATCAAATGACAATGGCTCATATTTACGACTCTTCGAACCTAGAGATTCAATCGCCACCAATTCAACCGAAGCCCATCTTCGATTCCGCACAAGAATCATCACAGCCAAGTTCGATTTTGCACAATAATCATCACAACAAAGTTGGATTTGCCCCCAAAATTCGAAGTCAACCTTTGATTGGAGACATGGAAATGAGGGTAAGAGCGGAAAAAATATCTGGTATCTTGAGTTATCGCACTAATTTCGTGCAATTAGGTATGTAGTCACAATAGTTAAAAGGCAGGCCGTGGAGCTAGGGTTGTCACCTAATACAGGCCAAAGCGAGAAGGAATCGGAGATACCAAATAGCCGCAGCGACACTGTTGGAGAAAAAGTCAAAGGGGATATCTAGGGTTAACGGAGTTACCAAACGCCCCCTTAAAGTGTGATAAGAAAATGAAATGGTTAGTCTATAATATCATGCTAACAGACGTGATTTAAATGATTAGTAGGCGACATCTATTATGAATAATGGGCATGGATCATGCTGCTTCACGTGTTAGGCTTGCGTTATTCAGTTGAGGAGCTGAGCTGGAGACGTATCGGGTAGATAAGGCAATGCCATTGAGAGTATATGTAGTTATTCTTTACCCATCATCCCATGTCTTGCCATATGTTACATCCTATCTTGTTTTTATGTTACTTGTTATCAGATTTTGTAGCAGATTCTTGTAATCTTGATATCTCATTGTTGTAACAGAATTAACCAAGAGTATGACACGGAGCATATAAGTAGTGTGGTTGTGCAAGTACCAAGGTTTAGTTGAAGCATATGAGGAATCTGTACCTTCTGATTAGGCCATGATAGTTCTGGAAGCAATATTATGTTATTACCTTTTTGTTTATTTTTTATCCCATTGTTTTTAAGTTTATGGTAGAGTGCATGCCACATTCTACACTCATATTAATCTTCAACTATGCTTTAAAAAAGATAGCGATCTCTCTTTTTGAATAATTCAAAAAGGAAAGCTGAGAGATAAGATCTAAAGTGAAAGAGGGCCAAAAGCGGTTGGCTTTAGGACTGCCTTTAATTTCCCAATAACAAGTTATAATTCTATTTCTTGTGTGAAATCTTTATTAATATTTTCCTGTTAGACGAAGTGTGTGTGGTTAAGGCAGAGAGGGAGATGTACGTGACCAGACCGCGTTCAGTCTATCACCACTTCCCCGGTGCTCTGTCACTGCAGCCACAGGCAGATGTTCCATATTCAGGCCACCTCGTTGTGACAGATGAAGAATCAGAGGCGATGGATTCCCTCTGCTGTGGCATATGGCGGAATCACAAAATCAATAGGCTGCCATTCCCTTCAGATAGAACCTTGCAGGTGGTTCACTCATCGTTGCAGGAAGAGGCCGGCGTGATCAAGACTTGGTTCATACCTGTTCTTGATCAGCCTCTCTCCTCAAATCGCTACTATGTCATCAAAGCTAAGGGAAGGCGAAAAGGGTACTCTGATTTTGATCTTTTTCATCATTTATACAGATACGGATTCAGTTTGTGAGACAAATTTTTCTGTCAAATTGCTTCTGCAGGCAGGCCTATACATGTTCGAGAGAGGGAGACGTCGGAATGTGCTGCTATAGGCGTCCTCTTGTGGAGTCGAAAACAAGGCCTTTTGATCACAGAGACAGATACCAGCAGTTGGAGATTAGGCCATTTCATGGTGGTGGTTTCTTTGCTAGATCAGTGGAATGGGACGGTTACCCTCCGAGTTTCCTCAGGAGAGGTGGATGGGAAGTCTACACGACGCCTGCGTGCAGACTCCGTCTGCACGAAGCCCGCGGCCTCCTTGACACGCCCCCGTTGGGCTTCCCTGATCGCGACCTTCCACTGCACTCAAGGCGTTCCACCCCCGTGGTGTTGGGAAGGTGGTACTGCCCTTGCGTGATGGTGAGGGATGAGGATGTGAGGGCGGCCGAGCAGATGAGGAAGTGCATGGTGTATGAGCTGAGCCTGAAGCAGTGGTGGGAGCAGATACACTCTGTGGAGAATGAAGGTGGTGGGAAGAATGTTGTGGTAGTGGATGCAAGAGTGAGGAGGCTGGTGTGCCTGGCTCTTGGGATGGAGGCCGAGAAGGAGGCCGGGGTACGGAGTGGGACTGATGGGTTCGAGTGGTTTAGGGTTAAGGGGGAGTGTAGGAGGAGGGTGGGTGTGGGGTTGAGTTGTAGTTTATATGAGAAGATGAGGTGGGTGCAAGAAACAAGAGGCTGGTTTGATGGGGAGAGAGAGGTGAGAGTGAAAGGGAGTAAGGAGGTTGGGAGTGAGAGTGACTGGACAAGGTTTGGTTGCTATGTGCTGGTGGAGAGCTTTGTGTTGAGGAGAATGGATGGGAGTTTGTTGATCAATTTCAATTTTAGAAATACAGATAAGATTGTGTGCAAATGGGAGTGATGTGATGAGGTTGGCTTCAAGATTTGATCAATTCCTACCATCTATATTTTTTGATCAAGAATTCGTATCATCTTTGTTTCTATGTACGCAAATGGTAGGGACAAGATTGTATACGAAGTGTTCATTTGTGTGAATTCTCAACACATTTATAATATCTCGGATTTACTCCCAAGCACAAGAAATAAAAGATTCCAAAGTATCTATATCTTATACTACTATCTAAAATATAGTGTACGCAAATAATGATCCGAGATGCCGTCAACATGTACCGAAACGTTAATTTAACTACAGAAATTTAACTGTGATTGAGAGCTCATCAAGGCCTGCATCTTCTGTTGCTCCCTAAGCTAAAATTATGCATATGGTTTTAATCAATGCCATTTTTTTCATGAATTTAATTTTCACATAAACATTAGGCAGTCCACCTCCAATTTCCAATATCGGAAATTAGTTTTTGAGACATTTTTTGTGTACTATTTAACTAAGAACTAATGTAGAGCGTTGAATTATAGCCACGGACGGTCCGGATTACACCATACGTAACAGCATTATAGAAAAAGCCAAATATCATTACAGAGCATAATTGTACAAAAACAAATCCCACGATCCCACGATCTTAGGAAAAATCCGAAAATCATAGGATCTCCTTAAATCCCTCTATTTAGTGAAAATCCTACAATATAGATATCATTATATATGTAAAATTATATCATTATCGGCATAAGAGAATATCATTATTTGTAGACGAATGCATCATTGTTCATCATTAAGCACATCATTCACCCATAACTCACGATTTTTCCATAAAAATAGGAATCATTATCATAATAAAAAGTAATATCATTATCGGTATAAGAAAAAATAATTATTCGTTGACGAATGCATCGTTATTATTCATTAACCATATCATTATGCATCTCATGAATTTTTCCATAAAATTGGAATCATTATCAGAATAAAAGTAATATCATTATCGGCAGAAGAGAATATCATTATTCGTATATGAATGCATTATTATTCATCATTAACCATATCATTCACTCATAATATGATTTTTCTACAAAAATCGGAATTTATAATCAATCAAATCTTTTCCATAAAAATCGGAATCATTATCAGAATAAAACGTAATATCAATATCGACATAAGAAATATCATTATTCATGGACAAATACATCATTATTAATCATCAAACATATCATTATGAGTATTCTGATTTTTTCCATAAAAGTCGGAATCTATAAAATCTTTCCCATAAAAATACATAAAATTACCCTAATAACCATCACCTATTAAAATATTATTAAAGTCTACGCCACATGTCACGATTTGCTACAATCAGATCCAAAAAATATGTAGTTGAGATGTGTTCTTAGTTCTACTCTAAAAATATGCAGTTGAGATGTGTTCTTAGTTCTACTCTAAAAAGTGAGTTCTCATATATATATAGGTGGGATCATGTAGTACTCAAGCCTTAGATAGTAAATAGAATTTAATCTCATCCATTTTTCTCATAAATCCTGTAGTCTAATTTTTTACGCACTTTTTAAGCTGTTGGACGTTGGTTTTAGTGTACTAAAAGCATAGTTGTAATTCAATTTAGTTATAAGACTCAGAAAAAAAAAATGCATATGATTGGACATAAAACTGTATATAATTACACAAAAAACTACATACGTTTATACACAAATATGCATACGAGATTCAGACTTTGTTCTCTTGCATATAAGTATTGGTTGCATCCTTATAATTCTAAAATTCGAAAGAAAACGATGAAGTTAGCAAGAAATAAAGCAAATGAATAATATATGAGATTGTTCGGCCGAATTTTGAGTAAGAACGAGGGAGAGAATGGGATAAAAAGAGAAATATTCGACAATGAGATATCTGCATTTATATGTTTAAACGTATGCATGTTTATGTTTGAACGCATGCAAATTTATCTTTAAAAGCATGTAAATTTCTGTTTGAAAGCATGCATGTGTCTCTTATATCATATGCATATTTATGTTTTATGGTATGCATGTTTCTGTTATATGGTATGCAGAATTTCAATTCGAGATCCAACCCCAAACCTCCTTATTCTTTTAATCATCTCTGGCAAGCACCGCTGACGAAACCGAAACATCCACCGCCTACATCCACCGAAACTATTTCACTAATTCGATGGGAATGATATCACTATCAAAATATCGTCATTGTCTCATTCGCCTTACTCCACCCTTCTCCCAGGATCTTTCTATCTCTGACGAGACAACACAACTCAAGCCGCTGCCAGAGCCTGCTCTCTCTTTTTCTTCGGCCGAACAATAGCATTTTCGAACAATAGCGTGGAAACTGCCAGACTGGAGACGTGGAGTAACGGATCGTCGTGACCCATCTAGGACTTCAGGCATCGAGCCAAGGGCACTCTTGGACCTTGGCGGTGGCGGTGGCCGACTGGCCAGTGGGGGGAGGCTCTTGGATAGTTGGGTGGTGGAGTGAAGTCGCGAAGCCTTCAGGAGGTGGAGGCCGGTCACCGGTCGCGGATGGTGGAGGAGTGAAGCCGCAGCCACTAACAGGATGGCCTAGGTCGCAGGTGGTTGACCTTGGAGCGAATCCGTCAAGAGATAGAGACCGGTCCCCGATCGCGGGATGCCATTCGCCACTGTCGGAAACTTGGAGGGGCCAACGAGGCGACGATAGAGACTGTCGGAGAGACCGAGAGGGTGTGTGGCTGTGAGACCCGATCGGATAACCCGATACCTGATATTCTATACATGCCCATACCCGATACCCGAACCTGAACCCGATATTATAGGTTTCGGATACCTGGTACCCGGCTGGTATCAGTTCAATTTTGGGTTATCCAATTACCCGTATCCGTTTGGACAGGCCTACCTGTCCTAATAAAAGGCCTCTCTGAATAGTAGACTCTGATCTCACCGATGTAGTTCGTGGGATACTCAGTGCCCTTGTACAGTCCTTGAGAAAATGCTCCTTGGATCCACAGTGAAGACATGCTCCAGATACTATCCAACATTCGCCCCGATGACGTCTTCCACAGTGCACACACGATGGTATTACATCCGATCCTCCTGTGCTGGCTACTGAGATAGCATGTGGCCTCGGTCTAGGCTAAGATCTCTTACTCTGGCCTTGTTCTTGGAAACGTGAAGGTGTTGAATATCCACTACTCCTGGAGTCTTTTAACCTCTTCCCAGATCGTGACATGAAATGAGAAGATTCTGCAGCCCCCTTGCCATGTTTCTTATTCTTCTTTTCATCTTCTTCTTTAGCAATGAACTTCTGAATTATGCGCCAGCCCTGATAGTTTAGTCAGGTATGTCGCTTCTGATCCCAGAACTAATCTATGGATTTTACTGTTCAACCCTCACTTGAATCTACGACACATCTTTGAATCAGTAGGTAAAATCTCTCGTGCATATCGGGCCAAACGCCGATATTCAGTCTCGTACTCCAACACTGTCATATCACCCTGTACCAAGTGAAGAAATTCACTCCTTCTATCATCCATATCCTGCACCTTTACATAAGAATTCCCACGACATAGTCTGGCATAGTAATTTAGACAATACTCATCCACCACATATACGCCTCATCCTTCAGTAGAGCCACTTCGCGTTGTAATTTTTCTTCAAGAGTACATGGCATAAAAGTGAATATTCGTTGAAGCTAATCCAACCAGTACTCAGCCTTGGTCGAAACATTGTTTTTCCTTCCTCTGAATTCATCTGCTCGAAATATATGAAGTCTTTCAATGGCAGAGGTATAAATACTAGGCGTAGACCTGGCTATCTGTCGGAGTGCATTTGCTAAAGACTGTAAAATATCATCATGTCTAGGAATAAGGATATCTATTGAAACGGAAGGGGTCTCCTAAGACTGAGAACCCGGTGCCCTACTCTGGGTTTCATCATTCGAGATCTTGAATATCTGTTTAAGATTAGCAGTTGCTTTAAGTCACTAATATAAACACAATCTAATCCGTAAGTGGCATGTTACTAAACACTTATCTAACACGGTTCAGTCCTAGAATCGGCTAAACCTAGGCTCTGATATCAAACTTGTAACATTTCTTACTCGAATACTAAATAACGGAATAAGTGGCGTAACAATCAGACAAACAAATGGTATATATATATATATAAAAGTGCAAAATGTGTATAGTACTTAATCATGACACGTATATTATATATATATATATATATATATATATACATATATATATATCAAAATCTGACATGCCTTATATATTATTATGTTCAACTATTTACCGATTGAACAGTGACTTGACTAGGGTCGCAGCTGCTAAACTGACTAGAAATCTAATCTGCAAAAAGGTAGCCTGTAGTGGGGTGAGCTCACTAGCTCAATGGTATATTAAACATTATAACTAAATTTTCAAATTAAATAAATGTTATGCAGTCTATAATTATAAGATACAATTCTATCTTTCAGCCTTATCAAACAGAAAAGTAACTCTTATTTCATATCCGACAAAACCCTAATATCAGGAACTGAATGACAGATAACATCATGTATTTTCATGATTTCCAAATATAACAGACAATACACAGTAACATATTTATCATTACACACATAATCACATATAACTCCAAAATGTGCTGATTGACTAACATGGGTACACGGACTAGATACAGATCACCCAATTAGGGCGCAAATCACCCATAAGGGCGTAGATCACCTTGAAATGCGTATATTCATCAATCAGATCACCACAAGGGCGTATATCAGTCAATCAGATCACCACAAAGGCGTATTTCAAATCACATCACCACAAAGGGTGCATATCAGATAACAGACGACCCTCGCTTCGGTTATCCAAAGCACGAGTGATCGAATATGTCGTACTGTTGTCTTATGGGATGCCAACTATATCCAATGAACACACTCAAGCACGGGGTGTAAACTGGTATATCATGCTTTTTAGATATTATCAATATCAAGTCATAATTTATTAGTCATAGTGAGAAAGTAAATTGATGTTATCACATAATACTCAATTTTTAATCATAAAAAGCGCATATTCATATCACAAGTCATATTATTAATAACTTATTTTCTATATGCAAACGCATGAATTTAATTTAAGAAATAAAGGTATAACATCTAATACACTAACTCGTGTAACATCTCGATCAATTCCTCTATTTAGTAGGTTGACTAAGCTAAAAAAACAAAAGCAATTAAAATATTTCCCTCTTTCCTCACTTCTCAACTCTCTCTCTCTCGGATTCTACACAACACACACCACACATACATTTTCTATCTTCCTCTTTTCCTATTTCTCTTACTATACTCACACAAAACTGCACACTTCTCATCTTCTTTCTCAAAATTTTGGCTACCACTACTACCACCACCGTCCAGCTAAGCCTACCATCGTCCACCACCGTCTGGCCGCCAACGACACTGTCATCTCATCTTACTTTTCCCTCGGCTGAGCACCCCTACTCGCTCACTGACCCTCACGCACACACACCTCCTTCCCTCTCGGCCTTCTTCTCTGTCACCAGAAGTTACCGCCACCGACGTCGTTGCCTTACCCTTCCAATCTGCCGTTGGTCACAGAAAACTCAGGCCGATGTTTACTCTTCCTTCATCCGGCGAAGCACGACCCTATTTCTCTCACCACCGTCGCATAAATGTAGTATATAAATATATTTATTCTTGTCTTAATTTTCTTTCTTTAGTTAATTATTTCAATTCTTGAAATTGGGAATATTTAGCAAATAGATAGAATTATTGAAGAAGGAAGTTGAGAAGAAATCAACAAATGTAAGGACCTAGAGCTTTAGAGATGGAAGTTAAGATATTTTTTTTTTTTTTTCTATATTGAATATTTGAAGATTGAATACTTAGAAATATAGGGTGATAGTTGATGAATCGAAATAGAAACTGTAGTTGGTTGGTTGTTGGAGGGATGGATTAGTCGAATTAGTTGTAAATCTAGGAGGAAAAAAACGAAACAAGTGTTCAGGATAGAAGAAAAAAACTTAACGATTTTTTTAAGAAGAAGAAGAAGAACAAGATCAGTAAATGGGCCAAATCAATTAATAATTGGGCTTGAAATAAAAATAATAAGTAGTTGGACTATAAAATAATTAAGCAAATGGATTTAAAAATTAATAAAAGATTGGGCCAAATTAACAATAGTTGGACTTCAAAATATAATAAATTGATTTGGGCTTACACTAAATATGATAGTGCTTAGATTAGCAAAAGTTAAAATGAAAAAGAATAGCTAAATGGCCTAGGATAAATGAAATAGCAAATGGGCTAAGAAGAATAAATAAGAATTGAAATAGAATTTTAAGATTTATTTACAAAGAACATTATAAAAGTTAATTAGTTAACATAACTAATTAGTATTAAATATGAAAGAAATAAATTATATAATAAAGTTAGTAAAAAGTAAATTATTGAATAGTATTTATAATTATTAATTGTATATTTAATTGATGAATATAAATAATTATTTAAGGTGATTGTGCCTCGATCAGCAGCCGGGAAAAAGATAAGGACCAGGATTAGGACAAGCTTTTGACCGAGACTTTTTGCTGCACGAGGTAGTGTATTAGATGTTAGGCGTCTATTTCTTGAATTAAATTCATGTGATTGCATATAGAATAAAAATTATTGATATAATGAATTATGATGTGCCTATATGCTATGCTCTGGTTAGAATTTGAATATTTTGTGATAAATGTGAAATTTTTGTTTGATTGTGATTATTAAATTATAACTTGATGTTGTTAATATCTGGAAAATATGATATATTTGTTATTAACATGTGCTTGAGTGTTTTGATTGGGTATAGTTGGCATGCCATATGACAGTAGTGCTGCATATTCGATCACTCGTCTTCTGGATAACCGAAGCGAGGGTTGCAAGTTATCTGATATTCACCATTTGTGGTGATCTGATTTGATATACGCTCTTGTGGTGATCTGTTTTGATTGTTACACGCCCTTGTGGTGATCTGATTGATTGATTTACGCCTTTCGAGGTGATCTCGCCCTTATGGGTAATTTGTGTCGTAATTGAGTGATCTGTATCTAGTCTGTGTACCCATGTCAGTTACTCAGCACGTTTTGGGGCTATACGTGTTTATGTGTGGACTGATAAATATGTTACTGTGAATTATTTGTTATAATTGGAAAACATGAGATTATTTGTTATTCAGTTTCTGATAAGCTATGACGTACTGAATTGAATTTTACTGCTACAACTATCATGTATTTGATACAAAGTATGAATTACTTTTCTCTCTGATAAAGCTAAAAAATAGAAATAAATTTTATATTTATAGGTTGAATAGAATTTATTTAATTTCGGAAATTTAAATCTAACGTTTAATATACTACTGAGCTAGTGAGCTCACCCCACTACATGCTACATTTTTGCAGATTAGGCTCTTGTCAGTCCAGCAGCTGCGACCTCGTCAAGTCATTGTCATTTTTTGGGTAAATAGTTGAACATAATAGTACATGTAGCATGTCAGGATTTTGATGTATATATATTCTGGTCGCGATTATCTATTGTGCATAATTTGCACTTTTATGTATATTTACCATTTGTTTTGGAACATGATTATCGATTTTAAATAGCAGATATAAATATTTGATTTCGTTCACTGATCAAAGTGATAATAATATTAATATATTTAGAAAATGTATATAGTTTATATGATCATGACGCCACTTATTCGGTTATTCAGTAATCGAGTAAGGGGTGTTACAGTTCGTCCTGTTCCTGGACCTTATCATTTCCCTGCTGCTCGGGCCACGATCACCTTAAATAATAATTTTTATATCAATCAATATCATTATATAATTAATAAAACACTAATTAATATTTTATACTTAATTATTATTTTTAATTATATATTAGTTAATTTATTTTAACAATATATTTCAGTATCATGAGGAGATAATTTATCATTCTTTAACTTAAGCTAGTATTTAAATATCAACCGAATTTATTATGGGCTTAGATTTATTTTACCCTACAAAATTACTTTAGGCCCATCTAGTGTTTTATTTCAAAGTCCAAATATCTTTAATCCTGGTCCATTAGTCTTATCATTTTCCTAGTCCACTTATCTTGTTAGCTATATGCTCAATTTTATTTTTGGGCCCAATCTTCTATTTTATTTCAAAGCCCAACTATTAATTAATCTGGCTCATATGTTTATAATTTTCCTCTTCTTCCTTAGAAAAACCATAAGCTTCCTTCTTCTACCTTAAGTTCTTTTTTTCAATTCTCTCTCCTAAACTTCAACTAGTTCGATTATTCCATCACCACCAACAATAAACTAATTTCAGTTTCCATTTCAATACATCCTCTATCAATTCTATATTTTCACATATCCAATCCACAAATATTCAAAATAGAAATCAGATCAATTTAATTAAATAAATGAGTAAAAGTAAGAAAAACATATATATATATATATATGTATATGATGTATATGAGCGTGATATGAAGAGCAGTGGTACGACTTCCGACTGAAGGAAGAAATAGAGTCGACGGTGATAGCGGCACACTGGTCGACACGGCGGTGGTCTTTCCGATGGGCAGAGGAGAAGGCCGAGAAGAGGGGAAAATGTATGTCTGTGTGTGAGAATTGCAATGGTGAGCAGGGGAGTACGGGCGAGAGGGAGGTGGGGCGGTGACGGTGGTTCAGGCAGTTGGGTAGTGGCGAGGCGGTGTGTAGTGGTGGTTCAGGCAGCTCGTTATTTGCTCACTAGGTTTATATATAAACTTATTATTTATGAATTTAGCATCTATCTTCTTAATAAAAAGCATATAATTATATTAACTATCATATAAATTTATTTACTAATTTTAATTTATGATTTAATTTCTTAATTTGTTATTTGGTTTTTAACATATTTTCTACTTTTAAAAATTCGGGGTGTTACACATAGAAATCAACCGGGTAGAGAAATTCATGAACTTTCACAAGCACATTATCTAAAACTTTTTCCAGGCATATGCAAGATCGGTCAGCCTATTGTGTCACAACCCTTATTCCAACTAGTTCATCACCAGTCAGAGACGTATAAAAAGATAAGGGTATAACATTATTGGATACACCCAGATCACACATAACATGGTTAATTTGAACATTTCATATGGTTATCGGTAGCGAGCTTGCATTTGGATGGAAGTTTTTGCTGGATAACAACAGATACTTTTCTCCGATCCGGCAATGAAATCTTTCACGAATTTCCCAAAGGTAGGCAGCTTCAATGATCTGAGTAGTGGTAGGTTTATCTCCATCTCCCGAATATGCTCATGAAATCTACTAGTGCTTCATTTGGTTTTCTTTACTTCAATCACCCTAGAAAGGGTTGTGGCATTTGGATTTTTGGTTGACTTTCCTGTTCACCAGAATGCTCTTACTCTTCCGATATAGGCAGTTGGTGTTTGTTGTTTGAGCATTCTCATTTCTTTATTTCTTGGATCTTCATCTGGGGACCCGCTAACTTTTTTCATGATCTGAGTATGATTTTATTTACGTTCTCTCTTTGGGGTTGTTACACCTGGGCCGATATTCTTTCTTCATTACCGTGCAATTCATCCATTGCCACAGCCAGCTGGGACATTTGGCATGTCATTGGATCTAGGATTGCTTTATGTTCTTTCTAGACATCTAGAACCTTTTGCACCATTTCATTATTTGCATGTATGTTTACGAACTAATGGGAGTTTACTGAGTTCCTCCATCATATCCTCAAGTGTTCTTTGTGGTTTAGGTTGGCTTGGTGGTGGATGGTTATTATGCTTTGGCAAGTTTCTTTGATGTGGTGGCCTATATGGTTGATTTTAAAGTTTGTTTTGTGGATGGTGTGGGTAAGGTTGATGATTTGGACCTTGTGGTTGGGGATTTTGGTTTTGGTTTTGCTGGTTGTGCTCAGCCGATTGGAAATTTGGGTGGTCGTGCCACCCTGGATTATATGTTGGTGCAAACGGGTCGCGCCTTGGTGCTAGATTTGGCCAATTGCCAACGGCGTTGACCTGGGCTACTGCGTCCACTTCCTCCATTCGACAGTATAGAGAAGTGTGCTCTGGTTTCCCACATGCGCAACAAATTTCTTTTTTTATGTTGGATCGATTGGGCTTGCGCTAGCGTGCGCTGCCATTCTTAGCAGGTTCTTTGACTCCACTAGGGTTTATATGACTTGCCTCGCTTTACTAACCCTCTTCCTTGAAGAAAACTCCACCACTAGAAGAACTTTCCAGGTTCTTTGACTCCACGGTCATCCCTTGGTAGAAATATTGGATTAAGTCTCCTTCCGAGAGGTTGTGATTCAGACAACTGTCAACTAACTTCTTGAAACGAGTCCAGTAAACATTCAAGGACTCGTCAAACCCTTGTTGATCTTCAGTGATCTCCTTCTTCTGAGCGTTGGTTTTTATGGCTGGAAATAAATACTCCAGGAAAATGTTCTTCATTTCTAGTCAGCTTCTCATGGAGTCTGGAGATAGATTGGTGAACCAAGCGTTGGCTTGTCCCGACAAAGTGAAGGGTAAGACAACCAATCTAAATTGTTCCTCCATCACTCCACCTTGGCAATTCTGGATCCAACACATCTTGATAAATTCACTCAAAAAATTATACGGGTCTTCATTCCTTTTTCCATAGTACTTTGGCAGGGTTCAGCAAGCTAACTTGGTCTCAATAGGTGGAGTTCATTCTGGGAGCTTGATTGGGATTGGGGGGGTCGTCAGCAGATGGCATGCTAGATCCTTTAGCCTGGGGTCATCCTCCAATTGTGTCATCTCCATCCTTGGTCATGTTTCTTGTTGAAAAATCCAAACTGCTTCGTCCTCACTCTTAGAGTTAGATCCATCCGACTGTGCAGTTTGTAGTCCTATATTTCATTGGAGATTGTGGGACTTCAGTCTTTGCATTCTCAACCGCCGAGTAGTTCTCTCGATCTTTGGGTCAAATAATAGCATAGATCTCAAGGATCTGCTCATGCACTGAGAAAAAGAAAGATAAAAGAAGAAAAAAGAAAAAAGAAGTATGTAAGATATTTACAAATAACACTAGTAACTCAAACAACTAATGCCATTCCCCGGCAACGGCGCCATTTGACGTGAGGTGAACGTGCAATGTTGGGGTACACGCTGCTCATTTCAAAGATTGTTTTGTTTCTCCAATATACTATCGATTAGTACGTGGTAAGATGGGTGTCGATCCCACGAGTAATGGGTAGTAAACTCGATCAACTCGTGTTCTTGGAGGGTTATCAGCGATGCCGCAACGCATAGACTGGTTGAGAGAGATTGAAAAAGAAATGGACTAAACAAGTGGGAAACTATTTTCTATTTAACTAAGTGGATTTGTAGCTGAGATTAACTAAGTACAAGAAATTAAATTATAAGCACCTTGATGAAGAAATTAAACTATTGCATTCAATTAATTTAAAAGCACGAAGGTCAATAAAGCACTCTGAATACAAATACTAAACTAGTGTTTTGGTCAGAGGTCGCAGATAAAGGTTGACTACAAATAAAAGTATTAAAATAACTTTTTGCCATTTCGATTAACTGCTATCTGGGCGGGTGGTCTCATCTGTCTCGTTTGTCTCCTACTCACTGTTGACTTTTGCATACTATCAAAGCTGAAAATTATCTGAAAATGCCGAAGATGTTGTTTCCTATCTCCCATCACCTTCCTTCTCTGCAGGTAGTCGAGAAAGATGACCAGAAACTATTTCCGGCGAAGATCAGTCTCCATTGAGAACTACGCTACCTACCAACTGTCTGGACTTTACTATTGCTACTGCTATTACGATCATGATTTTTATGTTAACAGCAACTACACAAACTCAAACTAACTTATTGGGATCAGATCTAGCTAAAGAACATATTAAGAACACAAAAAATGATATTTTGTATCTATGAAACTAGGCTACGCAGGCCAAGAACTAAAGGAAATCGAACACAAAACAACTAATATTTAACCTAGCTACAACAACAAGTAAAATGGATTTAAGCAGATCAATATCAGATGGCAGCAAGATTAAACAAGAAGAACTAAATAACTGAAATGGAAATTGTTCGGCACTCGGCCCATGTCGACATTCTAGACAAACAAACTAAATAAACCAAAATAAACATATTGTTTCAAATATTTTCCTTCGAAACATCTACCAACAAAATTCAACAAGAAAAAGGAAAATAGCATGGAAAAGGAATAGGCAGGTGGATGTCCATCGTCGTCGTCTGGGCTGAGGCGGTTGAGGCAGCTTGTACTTCCTCTCCTCCGGAAAGGCTGGATTTTCTATTTGATGTTCAATAGCATAGCACTCTCCATTCAACCTGTGCATGTATGAAACTGACCGTGTAACCGCTAAAAAAAAAGAAAAAAAAAAAGAAAACCCACTACACACTTGTGTCCTCAATTCTTTTATGGGGCGGCACAAAAGCTTAGTGCATGCGTCGTTCCACACTGCTTCACACCCTACATGGACTCACTTCCTTTCTTTGTCTGAGGCATTTTACTCCTGGTGTGTCAGCTTCACTAACCTTCTATGGGGTTCCTCCATTCGTTTCCATTCTCTATCCAATTTGCAGGTACCACATTTCCTCCTTCTTTTTCCCCCATTCTTTCAATACTTTCACAATCTTGTCGACCTCAAAGTATAGATTAATTCAAATTTTTGCATAAAACTATCAGAATTCATGGCTGCAATCTGGTCTGATCATTTATCTAACATATAAGTGGAGAAATCAGGTCCAAAATCTTTTGCAATTTTACTTCTCTTGTTATGTCTTGGTTCCACTTCAATACGATGAGAATTAACAGCTTCTTCAACTGTTCATTTTCTAGAACTGGTTTTAGCCTTCTCGCTATCTTTATTCTTACGAGAATAGACATCTTCAAAGAATATTCCATTCCTTGACTTATATCATTGAACCCTTCTTCACTTAGGGTATAATCGAACGATGAACTAGAAAATGATATGTGTTACTGTTTAACGCATATCCAATAAAGATACAATCGACAATTTTTGGACCAATTGCAACTTGTTCCGATGGAGGCACTTCAACCTTCGCCAAACACCCCCACACTTTGAGGTATTTTTATGACAATTTGTGTTATATCCACAATTCGTAGGGAGTCACATCCTTACATTTAACTGGAATTTTATTCAGAATATAGTTCGCCGTAAAGACAGCTTCCCCCACAAGTTTTGGGGTAATTCTGAACTAATCAACAAACAATCATCATTTCTTTTAGCATTCGATTTTTGCGTTCAGCAACACCATTAGACTGATGTAAATATGGAGACGTAGTTTGACGAATTATGCTACTTTCATTGCACAACTCCTCAAATGGAGCCACATATTCTCCTTCTCTATCACTTCGAACAATCTTGAGTTTCCTACCAAGTTGATTCTCAACTTCAAATTTGAAATTCTTAAAAGCTTCAATAGCCCCGTCTTTACCTCTCAAGAGATAGACATAACAATATCTTGTGCATTTATGAATAAAATTATATGAAGTACTTTTTGCCACCTTTAGTTTGCACAAATTTTAAGTCACACACATCGGTGTGAATTAACTCTAGAGGTTCAGTGTTCATTTCTACTGTATGAAACAGTTCAATTTGGTAAACGATGAATTGCCATTACATTCAATTTGAAAAGTTCATTTGAAAGATAACCTCTTCCAAGGAACCTCCCAAATTTGGACAGAATAAACTTTTCAGACTCAAACACAAGTTTGAAACCACGACTAACAAGGATAGAACCTGAAACCAAGTTCATGCGGATGTCTGAAACATGCAACAAATTCTTCAACAAAAGCTCTTGACCTGAAGTCATCTTGAGCACACATCTCCCACACCAGCAACATTATAGGAAGATCTTTTGCCCATGTGGTGTTTCATTCCTCAACTTGCTTGTACTATGAAAATATAGTTTGGTTTGAGCATACGTGAACGGTAGCTCCCGTATCAGTGAACCAAGACTTTGAATTTTCGACATGGTTTACTTCAGAAACCACAACTGTCAAGTCTTCTTCGTCCCATTTGTCGAAGTCCTTCTCAACAACATGAGCCCCCCTGACCTAGGTTTTTTCTTCTAGGTGAAGCAACCTTGAGAATGAAAGAGGGGCTATCAAAGAGAATGGAGGCGACAAAAGTATTAGTCAAAAAGTTCCTCTAAAAGCAAGTAGGTATCTTGTCTTGCGATTGTTAGAAAATAGATACAAGATAACACGTACTTTGTATTAAACTTGGAATTAAAAAAGAAATAGTAATAAGAAATTACAATAATAACTTTAAATGAAATAAATGAAACAAACTCTATAAGTTGAGTCGAGGTGGACCTCTATCCGCAAGACGAGATACGCCCCGACTAGTGCTCACGGATTGGCGTATCGTCCCCGAAGATAAAATGACTTTCGTCTACTCGATATTAGCACTAAAAATCAAGTAGCTCCAATAAACTTGATGGAATTTGAGAAATAAGCTTTATGCTCCTAAAAACCACTAGAAATGCAAATGAAAATGAGAGAAGAGAAGCTTTTTATTGGTGTGTTTTTCTCTTTCTCCACGAGTGGTCTTATATAGGCACTCAAATGCATATGAAAAGCTAGCCATAATGGTAGTCATTAACCTCTAGCAAACCAAAGGTCAAAGGTCTAAGCCACCATTAAGTCTCTAACAAATGAAAGGCCAAAACCTCTAGCAAACCAAAGACCAAAGGTCTAAGTCACCATTAAGTTTCTAACAAATGAAAGGCCAAAAGCCTCATTTATATTCACTAAATTCCAACACTCGATTCATTGTCTTCATACCCGTAGTAGTTGCTTAAAGGTGGCTCTAAGTGGTGTGGTGGGAGGGTGGTGAGGTGGAGATATGAAGAATGGTGGTGGTGGCGGCATGAATGACGATGGCGATGGGGTGGTTGCTCTCCATTCTGGCCGAGAGCTTGAGGGTGAGGATGATGGCGTAGCTTCTTGCTTCTATATAGGAATGAGAACCTAGATGAGATGAAAAATGAAGAAATAAAGGCTACTATTCTTGGTTATAGCCGAGAGTGAGAGGGGTGGAGTGAGGGAGAGGGTGATTTTAAAGGGTGACCAATGCATGGTGACATAATGCATGGTGACATAAAAATGCACTCTTCAAGATTCTCTTCCCCTTCCCAAGCAATAGCCGATTTCTCTCTCCCTAAGCTGTAATGAGATTTTGTTTTTGTCTTTTTGTTATTTGTTTCCTCATCAGTTTATTTCTATAATTATTTTGGCTGATTTTTTGACGTCTAAAGATTAACAATAAAAAGACAGGTAAAAATAAAATTTTTATTTATATCACAAAACTTTAATTTCAACTTTTACGTATGAAATTAAAGGTCTATTAAAAAAACATTTAAGATGCACATTGCATATGTTATTAAAAATATATATATATAAAACTAGAAAATAAGTGCGTTTTGCACAAAGAGTTATAGAAAACAAAAAATGTAAAGTTATACACACACTACTTTTTTTCGTTTAATATAGTAACCTCATAAACATATACTTTACAATATTACCCCTAAATTTTTTTGCTCAAATTTTTAATTTTAACCTTCTAAATGGATTTATTTACACATTATTCAACTTTAATATATATTGAGATTCGATATTTTATTATAATTGTCAGTAGTTCAAGATATTTTCAATAAATATTCTACAGTGTGGATGGTAAAATGTAATTGTTATTAATATATAGTACTAGATAGCACATATAGAGGTAATATGTAAAAAAGCCACTTTGCTATTGTAAAGATTAAAATTAATTTGTAAAAATGGTCACTTTGCTATAATAAAGATAAAAATTAATAACTGATGGTATGGGTGGTAAAATGATTAGTTAGTTATCAGTTAAAAGGTAATCGAACTGAAATCAGTTAGTTATCCATCAACCGGTAATTAAAATTCACGATTCTTGATTGATTTTGGTTATTAAATTTCAATCCGGGCCGTTTATATCAGAACAACCAAAAAAATCGAATTAAATACTTATTCTGTTTGTGTTTTATACCAAAAGCCCATGTAGCACAGTAGATATCACTTCTTATCATTCCACAACCAAAATACTTTACGCTCATATCCCCTTCTAGTGACTCTCCAAGGATGCAGCGACTTCGGGCAGAACCAATTACCCACTATTGACCTGTAAAAAGGGTTAGGTAGCGCATATGAGCTTCAACAAGCTCAGTAGCATATTACTCACTATAAAAACTAACGTCTCCGATCAAGATAATATGC